>JAPZEB010000006.1:30816331-30828894 GCA_029783705.1 Chaetodon striatus
ATACACACACATAAAGATAGACTCACAAACATGATACATCACACACACTCCTCCAATCATCCAGATCACTTTCTTCAAAGCAATAGTGTGCTTCTTATCTGTAGGGCTCCAGACAGCAAATGTTACTATCAAGACCCTTTTGCGACCATGGAGCACCACTGCGACTTGCAATTATTTTAAATGTATGGACTAAAGCTGTTTGTTTTTAGCTTACAGTAAATAAACCATCATGTTTAACGGTGCTGTGCGTATTTTGTCTATTTGTACCCGTAGGGCATCAGGCTGCAACTATTTCGTCACATTTTTAAACCACGGACAACCACTGTGACTTGCAAATATTTCAAATATAAGGACTGGAGAGCTGTTAGTTTGTTTGCAGGTTACAGTGAATAAATCACCACATTTAATGGTGACATGCTAACAGTTTAACTTAATGTGATTAAAGATAGTCTGAGTGTATCATGTGTCATTGTGCCTGTAGGGCTTCAGACTGCAACTACTTAGTCACATTTTGCAACCATGGAGCACCAGTGTGACTTACAAATACTATTAATATATGAACTGGAGAGTTGTTACTGTGTTCCCAGCTCCTAATGAATAAATCCTCATGTTTAAAAACACAGTTAAGTAAAACAGTTTAACTTTGTGCCAGCTGCTAACAGCTAACTGTTAACCACAAGCTTCAAAATCACAGCAAATACACCAACACTTTTGACCTGAGATGAGCACCAGTGGTTCTGCTTTGATTTATTGAATTATATCAATACTTTTTTTTAACAGTATTATAACGATATTTTATTCAACTTTATTATAATAGTTCTTAATTTAACTTAATTATGACAGTAGCTACTTTTTAAAAAAAATTTATTGTAACTGTAATTCATTCAATAAATTAATTTCAGTAGTCTACAGTAGTTCAGAGTAGATTTCAAAATATCTAGATATGTATTGTGTATAGTGATGTGGCCTAAAAATATTGCAATATTATTTTTAACCCATACCACCCAGCCCTACCTCTGGTGTTAACAAATCTCGTACTTAGAGATCCAACTATCCTCACCTGTACTTTGCAAAGATCATTTGTTAGAGAGAGAAGCACAACACACTGTATGGGAGGGACTGGATTGTGTTTGAGTTCAACAAAAGATAAAGTTAGAAAGATGAGGTGTGCAAAATAAGTTACCTGCTACTTTGCTGAGTCAGACACACATTTCATCAGCATTACATATCTTATACCTCTCATCTCATTCTCAGTTGCTATTCACAGGTTGTGAAGATTAATTAGACTGCCACTAAAAATGAAGAGTTTTGCCTTCTCTGTCGACAAAAGCTGATTACAGATCCCATTTGAAATTGTGAGTTTTTCTTATTAAATATTAAGTTCAACCTAAATAGATTTTATAAGTGACTCTTGAGAACTTGGATCGTCAGGTGGATTAATGTATTTGGATTCAGTTCTGATTCAGATGAAATGCCATCAAATCCAAACCTCCTTGTTCCACTTACATTTATGGGATGTCTTTTAGTCCCCAGTTATCTAAAGAAACACCAGGAACAGTTGCACCAAGTGGTCTTAACTAAGCCTGGTCCTTACTGTTACAGTAAGTCAGGCTTAGAACGAACTTCATGTTGGTTGCACCAACCAAATATAAGCCGAGTCTAAACTACGCCTGGTCTTAGAGATGTGCAATAATATGAATGCCCAACAACTGTAGCTATTTCCTTGCAGGTCATGCGTTGCTAGGTTACATAATTAAATTCTCCCGCTGCCTTGTTACTGTGTTACTTATAATTTATCATTTGCTGCAACATTATTATGGAGTGTCAGAGAAAAAGAAAAGGAAATTTCACAGACGTTGAGACATGAAGATTAATAGAGTTGTACAGCAGAGCCGCATCTGTGTTTGAGTGACGGCAGGTGGTCGGTGAGGCTCCACGTGAAAGGAGAGAAAATGTGAACAAACTTGGCTGCAGCTTACAACTCATGGACCGACTGTTTTGACAGCAGTGGTATTAAAGAGCAAGGACCACACCTGGGTCTGAAGGGACCAAAGGGACGTTGCCGGTAAGTTTATATTAACCTGCCTAATGTGCCGCGGCTGACCAGGTAATGAGCTTGATATCTGATAAGGGACATTAGCGGTGCACTTTTCACAGGCAAACGTTTCTTGGGTCACTTGTTCAACAAGTTGAGGTGAGGACAAGACGTGTTTTTATGTTTCCGTGCTCGCTAGATAAAAAGGAGACTGTAGCAGGAAAGCTAACATGGGTACTGTTCAACTTTTGTGTTGTGTCTTCAGCTGCTGATATATAGAAACAGCTGAGACTTTGACTTGGTCTTAGTAATAAGAACGTGTAAGCTTAGATGGTGCAACAGGTAAAACTCTGAGGTTGGACTTACAACGCAAAGTTACGACAGACTTATCTTAAGACCAAGCGTAAGCCCTGTTGATGCAACCCACCCCAGGAATGCAGCCACCACTGTAAACACGGACGCTGCTGCCACATTACAGCCCAGCTATCAGAGGGAAATGTTGGCATTTTGCAAACCACAGATACATAACATTTGTATGCTCCATGGTGAGGGTCCAAGGACAGAAGAAAGTTATCTGATGTAAAGCCCTCTGAGGCACATTGTGATTTGTGATAATAGGCTTCATGAATAAAATTGAAAATTGAATGTTTTATATGTATCATATTAGTGTTTCTAAAGTGACATAGTACACAAGCTGATTTTGTTATGAAGAGGTGGAGGGGATGATAGATGGCGTTTCACTGAGGCAAGATGGCTGCCAAGCTAGAGACATGCTGTTGTTTGAAACCAACAAACAACAACAGCGGTTGTTTTGTGGTAGGTTTCCTTCAGTGTTAGAGTCAAATCTGGGTGCTTTTAGTGGGTAATTGAGTCGTTTCCCAGCACCATTTGAGCCATCGAAATTGGTTATTTTTCAAGGACACATTGCAGCTATTCCTAGACTGACTAGGTTGCACATCATGAGCCTCAGATCCGACTGCTCTAGCTTTGACACCGAACAAACAAATACGATGCCCAGAGGAGGAAAAAAAGGAGAAGAAGAAGAAGAAGAAGAAGAGACAGAAAAAGAAGAAGAAAGAGAGGAAGATGATGATGATTTATTGATTGAAAATATGATTATTTTTACAGAACACACACACATGCATAAACAGTACCTATACACATGCATTAATGGAGAGATGTCAGAGCGAGGGTTGCCCGGTAGGCGAGCTGGCACCTCTCCAGCTACCAGTCTGCACTCCATACTTAGTCCGTACTGGGACTTGAACCCTCAACCCTCTGGCCCTGAAACCATGTCCTCATGGACTGACCAGCTGCCCACTTTAAGTTGCTCTAAGCTTGATACATATTGATTTTTCCTTTTCATTTTTTTGTAGAGAGCCTATTTTTATTCTGCTTGTTGGGCTCTATTCAGCCACACAGCAGTTCCATCTCAAACTTGTGCTGTATACATTTTGAGTAGTTCAAATCTAAACCTTTTAACACCTATGTTATGGCTATGCCAAGTTTACATTTACATGCAGCTGATGCAACCAGGTGCAGATTTGCTACAGGTCTGTGCATGCGTGAGTGCTGCTATATAACCACTCTAACTAGATCAAAATGCTATGCTATTTAAATAGCATGTGGAGAGTGGAAACCTGCCTAATAATACTCATCAAAGCCTTTTTGTACTTGTTACAGTCATGCAAATGTAAATACATGTAAATCTCATCATCTCTCCCACACAACTATTTGTAGGCAAAGCCCTGCAAATTCATATTTATGCCCCATTTACAAACACTTTACAACACTATCTCCCTGAAATGCATGTTTTCTGTGTGCAACCTTTTCAAAGGGGGCACAAACAGTTTGACCAGAGAGGCTGCGAGAGGCGGGCAGCATCACCAGCGAGCGTGAAAGTCGACGTATATGTTTTTCATCTCAGACTTGATCAGAAAGCTGGATTTTTAAAAAGGCACAAACGCAAGCAGCCCCAGTGGAACAGTGCTACTGTAAACCTGAGATGTGCAATTTGTGCCTGCAGTTGGTGTTGGAGTACCCTTTCAGAGAGCTTGTTTTGAGCACAGCTTGATTTCTATGGTTTTTAATGAGGACGATAAACAAGAACTGTATGTTCTTTGTTCAGGAAACTGAGTTAATCACAATATTTTTAGCATGGCTGCTGGGGACAGGTGTGTGATTAAATCAGACATTGTGATTAAGTTTTAGAAGAGGTCTTTCAACCCTCAACACTGCAGCAGAAATGGTCCTCCAGTGCTTACACTGGTAATTCTACTTATTGTGATCTCATTTTTTGAAGTATCTTCAAATTCTTCATACCGCTAAAACCTTTACAACCTAACCTTAAAGGTTATTTGAGTAAATAAACCATGATAACTGATTAAAATATTGAAATTGTGTCATTTAAAAAAAATAAACATGTTCTTTTATTAGATTTTACAAAATAAATACACAACAGACACTGATCCAAAAGGTTTTTAAAAGTAGAAACATAAACAAGATATTGTTTAACAGTATGAAAATGATTTAAACTATGTGCATTATTTAGTTTTTGGGATATGCTTATTTTTATGACCAGAGTGCTAAGGTATTGTTAGAGATTCATTATTCATTCCTCATTCATTTCTGTTGTGACCTGGTTATAACCACACGTAACATAACGCAATAACATCATCATTAAGGATGCAGGATATTGGATTTTTTGCAGATATGTAACAACTCATTGGACCGATACCGATATCGAGATATCCACTTTTTTCCCTCTTAACTGTAGTGATAATCAAGTCTGTTCTGTAGTGGAATTAACATCATATTACTCATGCATACTTTTGTCATGATGGCCCTCCAGCAGATGGAGACAGGAAGTGCAATGCTTGTCAACGTATGTGATATTCATTCATTGTGCAAAGGAAGAAAAAGCATGTTGGCTGATTTTGATTCATTTAATGCCAAATTGGCTGACAACCAATGAGGTGCCGATATTATCATGCATGCTAGTGGTTATGAGCGTACAGTGTGACGACGTGGAAGACAGAAGCCTTAACTTTCTTCTGCAAAAAGAATGAATATTCTAGCTATTATGGTTTTTATTTTAAATGTACAGGATTATGCAAACTACAATCCTCTGCAGCCATTACGGGGAAATACCAGCATAAGCATAATTACACCAAAATTCAATGTTTGACATAAGGTCATGACCTGTTGACAGGGAAGACAGGAGTCTTAGCTTTTTGCTGCAATAACAATAAACGCTCTAGCTATGATTCTTAATTTAAACAGGAAAATGTAAAGGAGGTCTGTTTTTAATTGGTTAAATAAGATCGGACTCTGATTTAATATAATGGCAACAAGTTAACTCAAAACTTTGCTTTCAGGTCCTTCTTCCGTACAGTCGTTTTTATGTATTTGTAATCAGGCGCTGCCTTGAAATACAAAAGCATTCAGTCTGGGTAAACAGACACTGAGAAGCTCTTAACTGGATATATCAGTATATATTTCTATCTTTTTTAAATTTGTTGTCAATAAGAGACTCTTTGACATAACTCAATTGAATTTTTGTTTGAATGTGCAATGTCTGCATCTCATACCAGCTGTACTCCAGAGGATCTTTTATTTCTTATTGTGTATTCAGTGTCACATGCAGAGTGTAAAACACTAACGTCACCGAATTCTAAAATGTACCCTTCTTGTCCTTGTCCTGTGTATCTTCGCACACCACTGACTGGTCACTACATTCATTGTTACAACCTTGGTGTGTCCGCACACTGCCATTGTCACTGTGTCCAGCAGCTGGAGACAGAGGGCAGAGATAGCCCGACCACATCCCTGAAAAAAACACTGTCCACCTGATTACTACATGGGCCCCTGATCCAGCTGTGATATGGGCTATTGAGTGCATCCTGTCACTGAAGGGCACAGTCTCACCCTAAGAGAAGTGTCACTGATGAAGCTAATCCCCTGCCTGCACAAAAGATAAAAAACCCTGGGGTATTATTTGATTAGGAGGGTTTGTAACTAACTGAACTGAGCTGGAAGTATCACTTGTGGCAATTACAGTAGATCCACGAATACTCTAAATGCTAAATAAAGAAGTTTCGGGACTATTCTTAGGAGCTATGCCATAACTTCTTGCTGTAGCAAGAGACAATATGCATACTTAACCAACTGATTTCTACCTACATCGTGAAAATTCAGATTTTAGAAACAAAGTGAAGCTCAGAGCATCTCTTTATTCCATGGTCTTTTCCTCAGAGCCGCAGTAATTAACCAAAATGTTTATGCTGAATGGTAAAAATTCAATAATTGGAGCCCTGTTACTTGATTAAAAATTTACATTTCTAGATGTTATTTCCTATTCTCATTCTGGCAACATTTTTCATGCGCAAAGCCAAGGGAATAAAACTCCTTGAAGAACAGTTATGCAGTTACAACTTTAAACACATTCCCCAAAACAAATTAAAACCATAAGCTCCAATGCAAATAACCTCGATGTTCTTACAGTACAGGATTGGTGCATCTAACGTTGAGTGCTCTGTTTCTTTGCAGTTCTTATTTTGTCTTATATCACTCTACATAATCTTCATGCAACTTTATCTCATCAGGCTGTTTTTACCTGTTTGTCAGATTATCTCTGAGGGAAAAAGAATTTATTGTGTTACTTGATGTACGGCGTCTTCCTGTCTTTGAAGTGTTGAGAGAGGCGACACAAGAAGTTTCTATCAGCACGCTGTTTATCTTTTCCTAATTCATTTTTCTTCTCATCTTTGCTTTGCTTAATGATGTCTCCCATTAAGGTCAAGAAAAAAAGGTTAGGAAAAAAGACCAAAGGGATTAATTTCTGTGCAGATCTCCTCCTGATCCTGCTCATGAAAATAGGCCAATAGCAGCAGTGGATTACATACTGTGCCCAGGTGACGGTGGGTTCAGGAAAGCCGTCCGCATCACAGGCCAACAAAGCAGAGCTGCCAATGTCTGCTGTGGCGTTGACCTCTGACTGTCTGGCACGGATGGTAGGAAGCACTGAAAAATAGAGGATGAAAGTTGAACAGCAATGAGTACATTCATTCTGAGGAAGTACTCGGAAGAGACTCCAGAGACTTCCAGGGAAGAGACAGACTGTTTTGGATATCTTGCTATGGACCAAAGGAAACCATTCTCATTCTGAAGTCGTCAAATACAGCTGCTTGGTCGGTGATTTCAACATCAGACACTGACGAGACACATTCTCACTCTGACCTCATCACATCAACATTTGGTCATGGACTTTTCCCATCGAGATATGACGTGCAAGTCTGACGCCAGAAGTCACCAACCAAGCGCAGGATTTCGACGGCTTTGGAGTGAGACAGGGATGTTCTTTTTTGGCGATATGATACGCCACCGAGCAGTGTCAATTTATAACGCCACCGTATGGCCTCCATTTATAATGGCGCCAGAAAACACGCAGCTTAAGGACATGGAAATCCATATGCGGCCAGCTGGAATGGTGGGTCCAACAAACACTAGAATATCACCCAGGAGCCTGGTGTTTGCTTCCCATATAAATGTTAAGCCGAACTCTAACCCTTTTTCTTTTTCATAACCCTACCTTGTGCTGTTATTGCTTAAACCTAACAACATGGGTTTGTTGCACAAGGACATTAACGTAAATATGAGGTGTTTTACCAATGTTGTAAGTTTATTTTGAAGAAGACTGTATGCAGTCCCAGAACTTCAAGAACAGATACACCCAGGGTACCTCGCACATCATATATAGATGTCAAAGGTCCATTGAACAGGTGACGAAATGGGAGAGAGGACATGCTGACCAAAGAGCTGCATAGACAGACAGCTGAGCTGACTCATGCCATCATTTGGGAAAAGAAAACAAAACAAAAACTATAAATCATATTTAAGGCTTTCAAAAGAACAATCCCGGGGCTTTCAGGGTCGTCTCTACTGTACGCTGCTATTTTGAGCAACAACTCCTTTTTGAGCGACGGGGCAGGCAGGGAGCAGAAGGTGAACGAGATGCAGTGCTTACCATTAACAACGACCTTGATCATCCTGAAGTCAATTTCTCCCCTGGCCATGACACGAGCCTCACAGTTGTACATGCCCTCATCTGTCTTCTTGATGCCGCGGATCTGCAGGTGGCCATTATCCATGATCTTGAATCGCACTGAAACAGGAAAGACGAACAGAACGGTAACTTATGACGTTTGGTGTTGGAGATGATACAGATTATAATTCCACAACAAATACAGTCAATTTAAATGTGTCAATGGACCTCATGAAAGAAACAATACACAAAAGCGGTTTTTCTTATTTTTGTTCACATCCACAATTGTTTTTTTTTTTTTTGTTAGTAACCATTGATTTTGGGGATTTACCAATGTTTTCTTATTTTTGCTCTTCTCTAAAATATGAGAAAATTTTGATTGAGTGCATTCTTCCCAAGGTAAGAGGAAAACATCTCATTTTCACACTCCACAAAATGTTTGTTTAATGTAAGGAAAGTACATTTTAAATTTGAGGACCATTGAAAAAAAGGCACAAATTTTACATCATGCTGCATGAGGCCAATGTGGCCCGTATGGATTTGGAATAATGTGATGCATGTTCTATATGTTTTTGTTTGTCAGCTTTACAGTTATTCATTCTTTCATTTTTCATAACTGTTCATCCTGTTAGGAGTCGCGAGAGGCGGGGCATCCCCTGAACAGGTCTTTGGACAATCACAGGACTGACAGCTTTAGTTAATAGCATTTTCAGAGAAAATATTCAATGCTTGATCTCCATGCAAATTATGTATTTTTCCTCCCAGAAGTCAGTTTAAGTCAGTGGATCACTAAAATCAAAATGGGGTGACATGTGTGTCTGCAATAGTTTATAGAAATCTGAGACGCAAGAAAAAGCCAAAGTGCCCAACTGAAGTGTGAAATTAATCATTCCCTTAAATCCTTGAAGATCTGACTGTGCACATAAAATCAAGTGAGGGTTCAAGAGGGACATTTTATAACTGAGCTGCTTCATTTAAACGCTCAGACAGGAAGTTGGAGCCAGATAAAAAAGTCCCAATTATCCCCGGTAATCAAGCATGTGGTTGGAAGAACACAGAGAGCCCAGCGTGACACCGTGGCTACACCAGACGTATTTCAGGGGTGTTTTACACCCATCATAGAGCCTGACAAACTGTTGCACCTCTAATTAAAGCAGCCGTAAACACACAGTATTGGAGTGAGCTGTCTTAACCGAAACCAGGTGTTTCTTACACGCTTATGGGGAAAAGCGTCCAGCACATTATTAAAATCCAGAGCTCTGACCGCATCTGATTTAAGAGCCTTAAGAGCTGAGTCATTTTTGTTGTTTGTTCTTTATACGTCCCAATTTGGAAAACTAAGGCACTTCTCCAAAATTTGTGACTGGCCAGTGTATACTTTAAACTCACTGGATTAAAAATTGTGGCTGTTTAGGGTGTACTTGTTAAGTGTAGCTTTCACAGGCCAGTTGATTCCTTCCTTGGGGATGGGAGCTCTTCTAAAGGAGTCCAATGCCACCAGTTCAATTTTCATGCGAGTGAGAAGGTGCGAGATTTCCTCAGCTCTTTAATAGAGAAGCCCACCATGTAACCTAAAGAAAGCCTGTGCGCTATAAAATCACTTGATGTACAGTATATAATTATGTACTGAGTGCTGGAGGGCATGTTGGCTTATAACAGAGAACACTTTCTTGTCGTCACTCTTGATTTGTGCAATTTAATCAATCCACCTCAGCTATTGTCACCATACCAGAGCTCTCTGCCAGTTACGTAGAGTACTTATGGGCTTTTACTGTACCTACATACAATTATGAGGTACTTAGGCGTTTTAATATTACCATACAGTATATCATTTTTTACTTCTTGTCCACTACATTTTAGAGGCAAATACTGTTCTTTTAGCTCATCTATATATACTTACATATATTTGACAGCCATAGTTTACATATATCATACTTGGTTCCATTTTTAGTACATGTACATACATGGCCTCCACTGTAGTGTTTTCCCCAACAGTCTGAATCACTGTAAGTGCTTCTGCCATTGAAAATCTCCTTGAAAAAAGATGCTGCAGCTGTCTAGAACTGGGAGGTATTATCTTGAAAACAAAATGGGGCCATAGCATGAAGCCTCACATAGTCTAAAATTCAAAGTAGATAACAGCATCACAGAAAATAAACATTTCACACAAGTCTTTGTCCAGGTACTCTTCAAAAAAATGAGAACAAAACAATGGAGCCACTTGTTTATCATTTCTATACAAACAGTCTATGATGAAAATAAGAGGTTAAAAATTGCAGTGGTGCTTCGGAGTGTCATGGACTACAAGACACACAAGGCTTGGGTGAGGTGGGCCAATCGCTGGCTATTTAAATACCTTTAAACTTCAGGAAAGGTGTTCCTCCAGCTCAGGCCCTGGTTGGCCACCGAGGTCATAGCAACAGCACTGGAAGTCTTATTGGCTCAAGTGAGGTGTCAATGGAAAGGCCAGGAGTTCACCTCCATTTGGAGATACGCAAGTTGGTTTGTTCACATGCAGAACTTAAGAAATTATGGATAATATTTGAAGAAATATGAATGTTTGAAATTATGCAAAAGCGGTTTGTGGATATCTATGGATGTAATAATTTGGTTAGACTAAGTATTTCGCTGGATTTAGATCATCTGGACTACTGCCAGTGTGTGAGAAATGAAATGGGAGCTGTGCAAGCTGTGAGTCGGTCCTGATAATATGGATCTGTAGATTATGACAACACTTCATAGGTGAGTCATAACTTATTTGTTTATTCTTGTCTGACAGAAGCATTTATTGAGCATGCTGTGGTGATTGTATCTTGAGCTAATCAGCATTAACAGCACCGCGAGGAGCTTAGCTTTCGAATGATATGTTGTATGAGTAAAGAATAAACAGTGGTTTTAATTAATGTCAACTCCACTAGTGACAACATTTCAGTGCTGCCTTTATAGCACCTCAAAGCATCAGCAATAATAAGGGCATATTCTGCATTATAAGCACTTTTACTCTGGATACTCCTGCATTTAGCTGCAAATGCTTTGCTTTAGTAAAATCTGGAATGCAGATATTTATGTGCTGTGTAGTATTTTGGTAATATGTAACTTATTTCCACAGTAGTCTGTCTGTTTTCTGTTTCCTGTCTGCATGCTCAACGAAGTAAGTCCAAATCCGAATGTCAAATGTCTAAAATATTTTTAAGTCAGACTTTTTTTTGGGGCTTGGTGTGGTATTTACACAGAAAATAAACCTTACATTTTATCAACCAGCTCTTAATTTGTGCGACATTGACACATTTTACAATGACAAAGTTCTGATGGGAGGCTTAACAATGCAACATGCAGCCTATGGTTAGGTCAACTGCTGTGAGGAAAATTACATAAGCAGTTTTCAGTTTTCAGTGTCGGTTACAATTAGTGGTTTTTCCAGTGAAAAACACATTCCTTGACCAGAATCCAAGAATAAAGGCGGGCTTAGCACAACACTGTGGTGACTCCAGCGGTCACCGAGGGAGGGGTTACTGTAAGGTTAAAAACAGCCCAGTCCAAGTGTAAAACCAAATCATCTCCACCTCCGTTCTTACACAGCAGACTGAATCTTTAGTTCAACTCTCTGAGGTAGAGCTGGACAAATATAGTCAATGCTTACTAGAACTAGAGTCACAACAGCACACTTAACAATGTATCATAATCTCCATAGAAACTCCTGCAGCTCCGTGCACTTCTGCTGTGTTTATTTGTACGTCCAGTATGTTTGAAACTCTGACAGTTTCCCAACAACACAGCTAAATACCCTTGTGTTGTGCTTCAGAGCTCCAAAGCGTGTTCACTGGAAAAGCAACAATTGTTTAGGACACAAGGATCAACAGTGGAGGGAAGGATCATAATACAGAAGAGGTTTGAGGAGTTCCTATGGACCGTTTCATGTTTTGTTTTCTTTCTTTCCCCCCCGCTGTGACCGTGACTCACCACTGGAATCTATGGTGAGGGCTGTAAATTGAAGCTGATTACAGCTTCCGCAGCTGTCCTCTGAGAATAACCCTTACCCTACAAACTTTCAGAAGCTCCATTCAAGCCTAAAGGCACTGAGTATTTGATGTACTCAAAGGACAGATTTTCAGTCGGGGTGGGCGATACCACAAAATTTGGTTTCGATCTGATACCAAGTATCATTATGCAATACTTTCAGTGGCGTAACGTAGTCACGACGGGCCCCAGTGCACACTATCTCGCCCATGTCATCTCGTATCATGATCAAACAGAGACATGACATTGGGCAACATCAACATACAGTTTAGAGCAATCATCACTTCATATCCATATATGACAGAAAGCACCAAAGAAAAGAAGAAATTATTAGTTTAATTTGATATTTTAATTTGAGTTTATTTATAGATGCCACTGACTATTTTACCAAAAATAATAAATAATTAAAAAAAAAAACATGACATGAGAACATATAAAGCAAATGGCACCATTTTTTTTTAATTAATG
>JAPZEB010000006.1:30842658-30867434 GCA_029783705.1 Chaetodon striatus
GGAGGTCGCGTTTGAAAACTGGTGATAAACAGCTGACGTTTGAACATCATAGTCATGATGTTAAACGCATCTTAGCGTACATTTAATGCAATGTAAATTCTTATTTTAATGTAAATTCAATAATGTAAATTTGATCGTGTCTCCTATGAAATTTTAGGGGAGGCTCAGCCTCCCTTGTTGTCTCAGAGCAATCACCCCTGGTCCCCACCCACCATTACTGTGCCCATTCAAATCTCTGCTGTAGACTCTGCTCCCTCCCATAAACCTCTTATCTGCGGTAGACTGCTAAAATACAAAATTATTAAAAGTTTTACGGTTACAGTAAGGTTAAAAAAACATACTACTATAAAGTATTATACTACTATAAAGTTAAATTAAATACTGTTATAATAAAGTTTAACAAAACACTGTTATAATAAAAGTTAAATAAAATGCTGTTATAATTAAGTTAAATAAAGCACTGTCATAATAAAGTTTAAAAAAGGTTTTCTATTCTTAAATAAATGAAAACCACTGGTGCTTTTATTTTGATGCACACGGCTTGTCTCAGCCAGAAGTGTTGATTTTTTTGTTGTGCGACTAAATACTAACAGTCTGGAGCCCTGCAGATAAGACACACACCTCTCCTTCTCACACACTATTGCTTGGGAGAGGTGATCTGGATGGAGTGTGTGTAACCTGATGGGCCCCCTGAAAAGCCTTGCTTCTAATTTTTTCCAGTGGTCACTTGCAGTATTGCAGCAAAAAAAGTCTCTCTAGGCCCAAAGAGGATTTTCCCCATCGACCACCACTGCAAAAGAAACATCTATTAAACTGTTGAGGTTTCTTTTACAGTGGTGGTCAATGGGGAAAACCCTTTTTTTCAGAATAGAAAGATAGGACACCTCAAACAACAAACAAGGTCAATGATGACTCTTTTTATTCTGAATTTGTCAGCCATGATGGTTATATATTTGTAAAACTTTTCTCAAGCCGAGAAAAGCCATTTCAAAATCCATGATGTTATCACAATGAAAAGTCTACGAGGCAAGCGGGAACTCGCAGGCGGGGCCAGCAGGAGAAATACTACTGTGCACATTCAGTGTGCGCTTACAGAAGAGGTAAATCCGGAGGCTAGAAAATGAATAAATAGGCACCATCTTGGGGTCCAGTATCTAGTTATCATCAAAATCTATGAGTCTCATACACACACAGGGCTAACTGTTAGCATCACAGGGCTAATGCTACTGACCGGTTATTATTGGGTTTAATGACAGATTTGATTCCTTTTGGTGTCAGTGTGAGTTTGTTGGGAGGTTTCATGGCTTTGTGTTGGATGTTAGCTGCTGCGTTAGCTCTTGCTAACCAGGCAGAGGGAGCAGAAGGGGCTCACAGATATGGCCCTTAAGCACCGCTTCGACCTGCAGCAACAACTGATCATCTGCGATGTAACCTATGAATTAAACACTTCCTCACTATTTTTGAAATTTTCATGTGCCCCTGCAATTTCATAACAAAAAACACCTTTAGACATCCCAACATGCACTGCGACTTTTTAGAAAGCTGACATGAAATCAGACATTTTAGGCCGGAGGGATTAAAAGATCATCCAAGTCTGTGGAAGTGTACTGGAAGGAAGAATGCCACTGTTTAAAAAGGTATTTTTAATTTGGAGTTTTGGTTGGGATCTGGTGAATATGGAGAAAATTAGCATACAGCATGATTAACAGCATTATCGTACTCATCAAAACAATTGGTGAGCCCTAATAACTCTTAGATGACAACATAACCCTCCGCATAAAGACTACTCCCATCAGGACTGAACCATTACCTGTGAGGTAATTGCAGAACTCAAACATTCAGGCCTGTACCATTCTCAAAGTGTACTCCATAAATGCAGTGTTAGCAGTAGAACTACGGTAGTAACAGTACAGAATTGACAGAAGTAGTATATAACCTATAATAATTGATGCTCATCTGCATTTTAAAAGGGACATAAATTTGCAGGTGCACAGTGAATATGCATAGTAGCTGTTAGCCTCTATACAAAACTAACTTTGAGAATTACATTTCCAATTTGTGTTTCAAAGCCTGATAAATTAACCTTTCAGAAGCACATCCCAAACTGTCTCCACCACTTATCATTAACCTGCTGTACTTTGAGACACCGCACAAAGCACTAAGCAGCCGTTTCCATGTGCTGTGTGTGGGTGTCAGGCCTTAATCAAATTGACATAGACGTGTCAGCTACTAAGCTCCTTCTCTTCGCATCTTCCAGTCATTCACCACCACAGCTTTGTCAGGATTACGGTTGTTGCCATCATTCCCCAAACCCGCCACTACTTCAGTTGTCATCCAAGTGCATTACAAGTGGAGAGAAGTGAATCTGGAAGAGCACAAATGTGTGCTGCAGAAATCAACGGTTTTAAGTGCTTTTTTCCACCAACTCGCCGTGTAAAAAGTTTGAGACTAATTACAATATGTTGTGACATGGGCTGCTTTGTACAGGCTCATAAAATGTGCTGTCTCACTCCATCGGCTCCAAATAAACAACTCTCTGACACATTTCCAATAGCTGCTCCTCTTTTGTCATTATTAATATTTGGATATTAAACACAGGCCAAACAGTGAAATGTCCCTTTTTGTGCCCTGACTAATGTGAGCCTCCTAATTCTGACAGCACCTAATTACTAAACCTGGAGAGAATGCTACACAAAGGCTAAAAGGCGGAAAAGGGCAGCAGAAGAGGAAAAAAAAAAACAGCATCAAATCTGGCTGTGAATATATTACATGTAAAACCAGTCAGAGTAAAGGGCGGAATGACTAAAGATTATTAAAGACCAGGCACAGATCTAAAGCTCTGCCAGCAGCCCATAGAAGCAGCAGCTGATGAGCAAGACTCTGCTCAGATAAATCCCAGCCACTCTGCCCACATACTGTGTGTACAAAGTTAAAATTTTTGCATAGATCCTGGTACAGGAGGAAAGCTTAAAGCAACACACTCTCACTCCGACCTTGTCACATTGTCGACTTGTCTACGTTTGGTCATGGACTCTCCACGTCCAGATACGGTGTGAAAGGTACCCTGGGTGCGTTGGTTGTTGACATTCTGGGACACCATGTAAAGTTCTTCTTTTAACAAGTTTTGGCGTTATAGTCTTATGGACCATGAATGCTGCTCTCCCATGTGAAACTCGGTGTTTCCCCTGGTGCTGCTGAGCACTGATAAACTATAATGGTGACTAACCACGCATCATGCCGACATTATAGAATGGCCTTTTTCGTCAGTGTTTGATGCTGCAGGTCACTGCCCCAGCACCGGATTTCGAAGACTTTGGAGTGAGACTGGGATGCTTTAAGAGCATACAGAATGAACATGGTTCATCTTCTGATGAGCATGAATGTTCCCAGTAAATTTCCACGACAAAGTCGATATATACCTTTGTGTATTAGTAAGTAAACATTTTTGGCATGCTGCTAGAGAAAAAAGGGCTGATGTTCATCAGTTTCATTTAGGTTTATCCTCTTAGAACCATGAATAACAACAAATTTCATGGAAATCTTGCTTTTATTTTCCATCTCATTGAACAAACTGTTGCAGGGCAATGTTGATCTAATGTTGGTGCAAAGAACAGTAATGGCAGCTCCCGCAAGCCACAAGCACTAACTCAAATGTTCGCAAACACTGGAATAAGTGAAGTTATTGCAGAAATAGAGTCAATGACAGCAATTAAAGAAGAACAAGAGTATGCACTTGCTGAGTTTCTCAGAGGGAAAGGTGTTTTTGCTGTTCTTCTTACTGGATAAAGCAAAAGTTTGATTTAACATCTGGCTCTGTTGGTGACAAAGAACATGTTTCTTGGTGTTTTGTACAATTGGCTGAAGGATTTTAACTGTTAAAGCGAGTACTCTCACCTACTGAAAGTTTTTGGGGCAGCAATGAGTCCAGACTGATACGTCATCAGGATGGTCTTACCAGACTAGGAGAAAAGAGGGGGTCAGTCATCCTCTGGGAACCATGAAAAATAGGCCTACATTTCAAGTCCCACTAGAATCTTTGAAATTTTTTTTCTTGTCTTGTTCTGGAGTGAAGAAATGTTAGACAGACTGATTGCTATTAGCATTATGAGGCTGTTTAGCTAGCGTTGCAAATACAGAATTAGCAAATCATTTCTAATTTTGTTGTAGCCTGCATGGAAGAGTGGACCAGTGGTCATTGCTCTTTTGGGGACATTCAAACAGCGACATGCAGACCAACACTAACACTGTTGGCTCTGCTCTCTTTCACAACCCGACCCATTGCACTTCTCAGCTAAAGCAGATCATGGAAAGTATTTTCAACGAATTTTAACCAGGTCTGACCTGAATATGCCTCAGCTCCTACCAATTAACTTCCTGCAGGGTCTGTCTGTCACAAGGTCAAATCCCCTGGTACATTATAATTAACAGCAATACAACTGAGGCCAAGCTATAATTTGGAGAAAGAAAATGTAATATGTTTTCAATGAACAGAGGACAGAAATTAAAACAGGCCTTCTCAACCAAAACAATAATCACAGCAATGTAAGAAAGTGACAACAAACTTCCTTTCTTAAAATAAAATTACTGCATGCATGTATTACGTGTGTATTCACTTGCCAACTACAGTTATTCACATTAAACTTGGTACACCGTATCCAAATATGCACAAGCAGGAAGTCAGTTTGCATGAGTTTGAACCAACTTGCCTATTCTGGTCTGTGCTGACTCCAACATTTGCTGAAATAACTCTTCGGCTCAGCTATGCCACGGATAAAACCAAACTCTGCTGTGGTGGCTGCTGGCAACTCACTATGTCTCATTTCAAACTACATAAAAAAAGATGAAAAAAATCCAATAAAGTGGAGTGCCTTTTTGTCCCTTCCACTTTCAACACTTTCTTCTCTGTGCATCAGGTACAGCTAATGGCTTTTAAGATGCTTTAGACATGATTGTATGCTTAATGCATTTGCCCCAACTTAAGGCAAGGTGTTAGCTCTCGATTCCAGAGCAGAGACACAGACAGAGACAAAACAGGGAATCCTGAGAAATGTTTGTACCAGGGACACTTATCACAAGAGAGAGGCAGTTTTTTAAGAACAACCTGGATAAAAATCACCCATCAGAGCCAAAGCACCATGAACTTCAAGGATAGCAAAGTGCTGTTGATGTAAGCAACTTGATATTTTTTATCATTTGTTAAACGGGTCCTTGAAAACAGTTTAACGGGTTAAAGCAGCAGCAAATGGACAAGATAACAGCAGTGTAATCTTGGTTTTTTCTTTCTGCTGGCTATCATACCCATGAAAAGTCTTACACCACTGGAGTTCATATTTGCAAAAGACTACTATTTTTTGACTGTGGCTTTTTCTTGACTCCTTGAAATCATGTGCTTCCTATAGGAAATCATTTAATGCTAAAATCCTTAATATTTGACCAGAGGTTGATTTGGATGTGGTTACAGCTGGTAATGGAAAGTGTGTTTGAATAATACAAATTCTAACAATGTTCTGTTTGAAATGACAAATGTGTGAACCACTGGGGGGCTTCGTCTGTTGATCCATGTGTCTCTCATCTTCCTTTTGAAATTTTTATGTCTTGGGCCAAAATGTCTTACTGTCTTAATGATTAGAGAGAAGTTAAATCAAACATTAATTTTCAAAAACTACTGCATGTTATTAAACCATGCGCGAACTAATATTTTTTTTCTTCATATATTTACTCAATCTTGAGGCAACTTTAATCAAATATTGTGTGCAGACCTGAAATGGTATGAAGAGTACATGGCTGTCGACTCTCAGTTTTCCAGTCAAACCCAATTTATGTAATCCCAAGACTGTTCAGGGACCCCAGTATGCAGAAATATTTAAATACACTATTTTAAAAAATGGCAATGTTCCTTTTTCTCTTGCCAAAATTTAGCGACAAGACAGCATAACATGGTCGGTACCAATGGATGCCTTAGGTATTCTTGTTTAATATCATACCGTGTCTTCACAGTAGCTTTAAAACCAAGCTCGATACAGCAGGTTTTCTTACTGAATATTAGTCTGTCTTACTTCTCACTTTCAGCTTTGCCTGACATACATGCTGCATCTTCACTTTCTTTTTCTTTCAGAGATTTGGTCATTGCCTCTGTTTAATTTTCTTATTCTACCTGTACCCTGACTTTTCTTTTAGGAGCTCTGATTGTTTATTTTTTTCTGACTTTACACACCATTTCATGGTACCTGCAGGGGGTAGGATCATCAGATGGCATGTTTAAATGTGTGTTAATGATGGAAATACATTGATTTATCATGTAAATATGTGTAACCTGCCAGTGATATAAGTCACTAGGTGAATAGTTGTACTTGATCCCATTCAAGGGTTAACCATAGATCTTTTCATGGCCCCCCCTTGGACTTGGGCAAGTGTCATCTGTACCTGTAGACCCCCCTCTGGCGGCGGGCCTGCTCTAAACCCCTAACAACAGCCCATTTTTTAACAAAGCAAGTTCCAGTCTGAGCATATTTTAAGCTCTTATTTTGATTATTACAGCAAAATATGATGAACTGAATTAGATTTGAAGGTTGTTATAGTTGTAAACTAATCTCTTGTCACTTATAATTACATGTACTGGACCAAAGAAAGGTTAGAACTCATTACACAACAGTTGGATTTGGACTTATCAAAACATATTCAGTATATGTGATCAGCTATGTCTGGAAATGTCCAACCTAGTGTCACTTCCATGTACGGTACATGGGAAAGGTGCCCACCTCACTTGTGTATTATGGGCACTTGTAGCATTACACTTGACCACCATTAGCTGTCTAAAGAATTTTTTCTTTTGCCCACAGCTAATAGTACTGGAGGACTTCCATTTTCTGTGAGAAAAGGGTAGTGTTTGAGTCTGACATCCAAGAAGCCAGCTCAAGTTTGTATGTAAAATTCACTTGACAGTTAAATGGAAACACATCTAGCGAGGCAGTCACTGAGAGCCAGTCTCCATTTCCTCTCCAAGTTTTGTTTTGGTTCTCGTATAAGTCCAGTGTCTTTCATGTATTCTCTCTGCATGCTCAAAGGCCATTGGGAGTGAAATTGCCAGTCTGCAGCCTAATTAACTAATGAGGCCAAAAGGGCTAAACCGCTGCCCCCATCCTCTTTCTTTGTTTGACCCTGAGGTGGCCCTGCATCTCACCAAGCTGATAATCACTGCAGAGCTACAGAATACTCCCTAGCATACTAATGGTAAAGAAACTAATATACCACGCACAGCAGCAGTCAGTTTAGATCATCTAAACTATATTAAGGTCTTGTTCCTTTTACAGAGATATTTTCATGAGAATATTTCTTCACTTCAGAGGAAACACAATCAGTGTGTGCGACTGAGGTTTCATCTTTTGTGATCACATTCTATTTAACTTTCAATGAATCATGACCTCACTTCGCTTACAGTAGATGTGCTGTTTGCACCAATGGAAGAACTTTGAATAAATCCCAAAATCAAACCAGTGCATGGAGAAATAAATTATTAGGAAAAAAGTATGTGCACCCTTGGCTTTATCTGCTATTCTGTAAGCTGTTGCCTTTGCCCTGGGCTCCAGGGTTGTGCTCTTTACACAAGGTTATGTTTTGCCTTGGATACAAGGTGTATGAATGCCAGCCCTGTAATAAATAATACACAGATAAATAGCCAGGCTGGGCTTGTGATGCACTTCATCAGCTTGGGGTTGCCCACCTTTTATTCACCACTCGGTTGTAATGTTGTAATTTACAGAATCGACTCATATTCATTTGTAATCATCAGCATTCATTGTTTAAGTCATATTCATAAACAGAGCCAGATTAACACTTCAAGCCCCCTCTTGAAACCCCCACGTACCCTGAGAGTCTGAGGCTCCGGGACAGTTGGCTGCTTTGCCCAGGTGATAATCCGGCCTGGCTCATATCCCAAAGACAAGTCAATATTATGGATCTAGCATTTGTTTTCATTACATTGTATTTTGATGTGAATTCCTTAAAGCTGCATTCATCGATTCCTCGACTGTGGGGGCAGACCAAGTCTACAAAAGGAAATCAAACCAAGTTGTAGTAAGGTTTCTGTCCACCTGACAAATGTAGGTCCAATATTCACTCTGCTTAAAGCACTGCACGAGTAAAACACTGAGCTAAGAGAAGGCTATAAACTCGTTAAAGCCGAGGGGAACTGCAGACCTATGGAAGGGTCAGTGAGCTTACCATGAGTAACACTTTTCACATTGTAATTTAATCCTTTGTTATTATGAAAACATAAATTAGCTGAGCTGTAAGAGCTTCACATTATATATGATAACCTTTGTGTCTTCCATAAGAGCACAGGAGAGAAATGATGATCCAAAACAGATTGCATTTGAAACTCCTTCCTGGCTCACACAAAGCTTTCCTAGTGCACCAAGTGTCTGAGGAGCTGCAGTTCTGTTATCC
Source organism: Chaetodon striatus (assembly GCA_029783705.1). Taxonomy (NCBI): domain Eukaryota; kingdom Metazoa; phylum Chordata; class Actinopteri; order Chaetodontiformes; family Chaetodontidae; genus Chaetodon; species Chaetodon striatus. The sequence continues at coordinate 30,851,104 of JAPZEB010000006.1, forward strand.
TTCATGGGCCAGCAGCCTCATCTGAATTGTTGACAGTGGCTAAATGACCCGAGAGGCATTTTTGGCAGCGAGTGGTTTAGATAAACTTGCTGAAATGGAGTCAGTCAGAGTTTCCCCTCCAGGCACCTCAGAGAGCCCCTTGGCTCCAGGGTCAATTGGTTAGCGCCACCTCCTCTTCCAAAATACCATTCTACAGATGCGTGTCACACTTACACATTTACACAAGGAGTGGACGAATAATCAGACAAATCTGGATTCAAATTCTGACAGCAATCTTAGAACCAGATAAGAGAGATACGATGTTATGTGACTCATTCAAGTGCATCGGTCATAACCACAATTTGGAGAATCCAGCATTTTCTAAGAGAAACTTTCATGCAAGAAATTCAGCTCCTTTCAAAAGCTGATCCCATCACAGAGTCGAACCAAATGAAGCCTGGTAAACACAAGGGTAGTGACCTGAACAAAACAATGTCACAATGACAAAATTAATTCTGTCACTTCTGCTAGAGGAGGACAGCATATGCCACTGAACATGAGAGGTAGAAGGGGAGAAAATAAATCAGGTTGTGTTTTTCAGAGAGGGGGGGAGCTGGCCTGACCTCTGCTAGAGATTTTACCATTATCACATTCATGAAGTGGATGGACTTCTGCTGTTAGGGTCTGCCCTTTTGGGTCGATGACATCCTTTCTAATTTTCTATCTTTGCTGCCTGATAATGGCCCATGCAGGGCAGGACACATTTGTGTTGGGTGATAATTGGGTCAGTATTAACGCTGGTGTGTGGCAGCATGGGGAGAAACACAGAGACGGAGGGTCAAAGAGGAGCAAACAAAAACCTTGCGTAGTCGCTTTGTGTATATGCATAAATTTCATGGCTAACTCAGATTTGGACATAGCCTACAAAACCCCACAGACAGAATTTGAAAACACACCCTCCTCCAGCACCTCTCCCCTCTCTGTGCTAAGCCCCTCCAACCAGACGACCAGTGTTTCCCATAACTTTATTTAATCCTGCTTTATTGTAAAGTTGCCTGCAGTGCATTCATTCAGCCCCTGTTTTTCTTGCTTTCACTCTCTCTCTGTTTATCAGATTAAAAGTGAGAAAAGAATTGGCTAGTTAGCCACCCCAAGGTTCCTCCGCCTCTCTTCCTGCTGCTATGGACTGCTTTCCCTGGAGGCGAGCAGGCAGCAGCTCGGGAAAGAGACCCTCAAATGGTGATTGCAGTGATTCAAATTCAGAGGGACTAAACTGCGTTAAGGCAGCAACAGAAAGTTTGGACAAGCTGTGACGCTTCTGGTTCACAGTTAGTTGTTAACAGTTAGCACAAACTGCACAAACTTTAAACATGAGGATTTATTCACTGTGAGCTGAAAACAAACTAACAGCTCTCCTGTTCATATAATAATAGTATGTGCACTTTGCACTGGTGCTCCATGGTCACAAAATGTGATTAAATAGTCACGGTCAGGAGACCTACACGTAAAGACATGTTTCCTCCATTGACACTATTGTTATTCACTGTGAGCTGGGAACACACTTACAGCTCTCCAATCAATACATTAATAATATCTGGAAGTCGCAGTGGTGCTCCGTGGTCGTAAAATGTTACTAAATAGTAACAATAGCTGTCTGGAGCCCATTCAAACAAGAAACACGCTTCACCCTGCTCACACTATCGCTCGGGAGAGTGATCTGGATGAGTGGAGGAGTGTGTGTGTGTGTGTGTGACATATCATATTTGTAAGTCTTATTTATGTTTGTGTGTCTGTGAGAGCGAGAGACCTGAAACCCTGAAGCAAGTCTCATTCTGGTGGCTTACAAAAGGAATGTGACCATTTATACAAGATGTTTGCAATACAGTCATTTTATATATCCCATGTGGAACAAGCCACGATATAGAGTATATTCAATATATCACCCACCCCCACTTGGCCCTAGTTTTCTTCCAAAGAAATTTTACCCTTTACAACGCAAAGAGATTCTCATTTACAGCACAAAGAGGAAGGTGCTGTTGTTCATGTAAAAACAGGTCATACATTTCCTAATTAGAATGCAAGTATACGCTATTTCAGCTGTTATCCCTCTCCTTAATCTTTAAAACAAACACGCCCAGAGCAAGACCCGACAGGAGGAGGAAAGCGAGTAGCGATGTTGTTTTTGCAACAAGAAGCCATGTGGTTCATAGGAAGTGATCTTAATTTAGAGAAACACTGACAATAACAATACCCCTGGTGTGAGAAATAGTCTCAGCCATGTTCTCATTTGTTACGGGTAATTATACAGAGGTATTGCAATTAATCTGACAGTGATATATGGCTGTTTAAATATGCTAAACATAGCACTTTTAAAGCAAAGTGGGGGAGACTTGTATGTGTGTGTGTATGAAGGAGTTTAACCTGTGGTGGAGGACGGAGGATAAGATATGGCGTGTGTCCAAGGCACAGGCACCCTCAGCCTATATAGCCCACTGAATCAAACCGAGCCTGCAGTGAGGATTGGATATGGCAGGATCCATGAACAGAGGCTAACCTTAAATCCAATTGAATCTTTTGCAATCGCTTTACAGCCTCTGGCCAGTTCTGTGCTTATTCCTCGCACCATCCCTCACAGGACCAGAGACACTTCCTTCTCTCAGTAAGCACTTTCAGTATCATCCCCGCACAGACGTAAACGCATACCAAAGACACACTCATTTAAATACCAGTGGATGATATAATAAGGAGCCAGAGTAGATATTAAGAAACAGAAACCATAACCGTTGGGATGTGGTTCTGGATTTATAATTGATGGGGATTCCACACTGGCTGCTCGAGATAGAATAAAACTCTTTTACATAATTGAGAATGGCTTGTTAATGCATTTCTCTTGAGCCTTTCCATTTGACCATGCGCTGCTCGATAGGATGGAGGCTTCAGCCGACAGCTCCTCCACAAACAAAAGGACATTCCTCTTTAAGCGTTTACACACATCACCTAGGGTGCGTCTGAGAGTCGGCTATATAACTTTCCCGTAACCTTCCCTGAACCCTTTGCTGTCTATCACCAGACAGAGCGATGATACCGATACCCTGAAAGACGACTTGCTCTCGCCACTGAGACACTGTCTATCACTTACGAGCAGCTGCAACTTGGATATCCTTCAGCTGCAACGGGGGGACCTTAATCCAGCTCTCAATTTGGGCTGAGCTCCCATAGCGCATTTGTAATCTCAATCAAAGACAACAGCCACAGACCACCTTGTGAGACCGTACAGAGTGTCTGCTGCTGCATACAGATTCAGGAGCAAGCTAGAAGTTAGGAACATAAGTGAAAGAAAATCTAACAGACTAACCTGTCTAGATTAATTTTACACTTTGCTGGTTGCTCTGTAATTAAAGAAAACATTAATATTACATTACCAATCGATATGATTTTAGGAAATGACTGCATGGAAGTTTTGACCCAGAATGCACTCTGCACCAACAATCACAAGTAATCCAGTTGACTGCTGTCAACAGGATTATTGGAGGTGACTGTTGTCAACTGGATTACTGGGATCACCGGATTGTTGTCTGTATATCCATGGTTACAGTGCAAACAGAAACTGCCAGGAGCTGCAGAGTGACTTTTCATGGTAAAGATTTGTCAAAATGTAAAGAAAAATATAGGGCTGTTGCTGTTAGAGAATCCCCCCTGCTGTGATTAAGGGTGGCTCAACAGGGAGATATGCAGTGTTACTGACACGTTTTGTTATTTTGCAAATTACTTAATTAATCCAGATTGTCACTGTTTTGTAAATAAGCAAGCGGCAACCTCAGAGGCTGAAAAATGAAGTTGATGTGAAAGTGCCAAAATCTGCAGTTCCTCTGATGGCTACTTGAGGGTGGCTCCAGTAAATCCCTATAGACCCCCATGTTAAAATGCCCAACTTTGCAGCAGAAATAAACATGTTTACAGCCTGGTACAAAAAATGTTTTGATCTCTTTGGACTTATTAGGGTCCCAAGTTACACATATTTAACGGTGGGGCTGCCTGAGTGACACGCTGTCTGCAAGGCGTGGCTACAGTCTACGAGTCACATCCACTCCTTGCTCCTCCATAGCTCCACACTCTCAGCCAAATATGGTCAATTTTGGCTCCAAAAAACAAGATGGCTATGGCCGAAATGCTAACTTATGGCTTCAACAATCCACTAACCAATTGATGATTTCACAGTAGCTACATCCATACCTAATACAGTCTATGTGTATAAGCTTTGAGGCTATTATTAGGTTCATTGTTGCTTTTTAATTGACAAAGATGACACAGTTTTGCAACAAATTAAATACTTATTCATTGTTAAATGCAGAAAACAGAAGGTTAATAAGGCAGAATATCTGCGAACATAAAAAATGTAAGCACAAGTTAGACTACTTGCTCTGAATGAAGTAAAGGCTGTGCCACGTAAGGTGAGAGGTTCAGAATTTACTTTACATCTACTGCTGTTAATGTTCAGCGATGCGACCTTAGTGGTATTTATCCCCACCAACATTGACATTAACATGACATTTACTGATCTCTTCCTCTGCTTGGAGGGTAAGGAGCTCCCTGACCTCACTATTTCCACAATGTGTAGACATTTATGGCTGCTGTTCTTCTTCTTTGAGTTAGCCGCTAACTGCTACAAACTACTTTTTAAATCTCCCATTGTAGGTCACACGCATAATACATCAAAACATGACACTCATCCTGCCCATGGTCCCGTCCTGCCGGCTGTCCTGTTTATACGGACATTGTTTTGGTACTGTTACTACCACCTGTGGCGGCTTAAAGGTGACACCACTCCGTCCCCCAATTTCATGATCGTACTTTATATACAGAATGGTGAGGGGGCATAACGGCACAATATCGCTGCCTTGAACAGACAGTGTAAAAAGGGCCTGTAAATGTGAAACGCTCTGGGCAGAATAGATGCTCAGCGCCTCGTCATGCTCCTGGAATCTGTCACGCAGTATATAGCCTCATGGCAAAATTATGCTTTTCGTTTGAATCCTGAAAAGCAGTGATGGCAACAGTTTGACTAAAAAAGAAAATATATTCATTGCAAATTGAAAAAAACAACAACAACAACAACACACTGAGGTGGAATAATAAAAGAAAATGAAATGTTTTTGTTTACACTATCAATTTTTTTTATATTACGAAGGCATAGAAATGTGTGAGCAACATGGTTCTTATATTCTTGCAAACATTTTCCTCCATCCTTTAATTTATCCATACATTGAAAACCTTGTGTCCAGCTAGAAAAAAGAGGGACATCTATGGAACTTTGTGTTACATAATTATCTACTGATTAGTGTTTTTCATTACATGACTGACCAAAACTGAACTCAGATGACAGAACACATTCTCAAAACTGTGACAAACACTGCACATCATTAAGTCGCACGTTGCCTCAACACTGTATAATCTCTCATTGCCTTCACGCAAAATGCAAACACACTTTTGGGAATCCGTAAACAGCCTCCATCATCTTTGCATCCATTTATGCATGTGCCCAACGTGTAAATCCTCAGAAGCAGAATGCTAAATCCAAGTACAATGTGTAAGGAAATGCAAATGTGAGATTAGTGATCATTTTCTCACAGCTCAAAGCAAAAAATGAAAAAAGACGTGCAGTGAATCTCAAAGGTGCACAATCACTTCTCTGAAGTACAGTATATAACATGCATAACAAATAGAGTAGAGTTTGGTGAGAGAAGAGTATTCCAGACATCCATTTGGAGAATTTACACAGCAGCCTTTCAGATATTTTAAAATGAAGTAGGAGTACTGATCTCATGGCTGCGCCAAAGCATGTAATCAAGCGCCACTTTCCACAGAGCCCCATAAAACATCACATGATCATAATGCCTCAGTGTAGTGTCCATACTGACCATGCAAAATGCTCGAAATCACTGCTTTGAAAAGTGTATCGCTCATTGAAGCGGTTAAAAGGTTCTGAATTAGCCTGCTGAATACAGTTGTACTGTATGATCAACTTAAGCTTGTTACGCCATTGACAACTGCACTGAATGGAACTGTATCAAGAGCATTAGCGCCATGTCAACTTCATTAGCCATGCAGCTGTACTTAACTTTTGTCAGTGTGGCCGCAGCACTTTATTCCCATCATTATTATCCAAAGAGATTCTCCCAGAATGCCTTTGCCTTAAAATAAACTGCTCACACTGACGACACAGGAGGAGAAGTGGAACATGTATTCACCATGAAATATATGCTAACTAATTTATGACAGTGCTTAAAGCGCATTAGGCGCATATTTCCTAGTTCTCAGCCCCCCCCCTTCCCGAATCATTCCACCCTCACTGTCAACCAATAAATTTGTCTGGTTTTAAAATGATTATGAACATTGGAAATGCATAACTCCTACAGTTGGCTGCAGAATGTGGTGTTTGAACTTCACTGCATGGCTGCTGGGCATTAGACTCCACTTATAAACAGGTTGGAAGGGAGGACACGCAGAATGGATGGTTTGTCTGGGTGTCTGGTGAGGAAAATGTGTGATCTGCAAGTTATTGGGCATGTCTGAGATATGGAGGGAGGGGGAGGCAGTCTGAATCGCCATATTCAATCTAGTGAGATTTTGCTCCTGACAGATTCCATTTTAATTGGATTTCTCTGTCCATTTCTTTCTGGAATAAATCTTCCTCAAAAGGACACCTGATCTGACACTTGTCATCGTCAACAAAGGCCAGAGAACCATCGATTAAATAGTTGATAGCTCTCGCCTTTGCTCGAAATGCAGTTTCCTGAGGCTTGGTTGTATTCTAATGCAGAGGGGAGAATAGTGGATTTTTTTTGCCCTTTTCATTCTGATGATGGTGGCACTTTCCGATATGTTCTCAAAGATAATTAGAGAGGAGGGTTACTAGAGATGATTCTATACCAGTTTTTCTTCCCAATACAGATACCAATACCTGAACTTGCATACTGTCAGATACTGAGCACCAATCCAGTGCCCTGTGTAACAATAAATACATTAACAGCAGTATGTGACTAACCCATTTCTGTGACGTGAAGCCAAGTAAAGTCGGAGCACTGGGGGCTGTGACCCACAAACTGGGAGAGTGACTCCAGCAGATTTTAGGTACAACATCTGAGAAGAGTGCAGTCCTAGGAACAGTTAAGATACTGCGCAGAACCCTCAGGGCGCTTTCACATCTGTTTGGTTCAGTTCAGTCGTGCTCAAGTTCGTTTGCCCCCAAAGTGTGGTTCACTTGGGCAGGTGTGAACACAGCAATTGCACTCAGGTGGTGCACACCCAAACAACCAAAGATTGACAAAGTTTTGCTTTGGGGAATGAATAATAGTGGGGAAAAAAGGAAAGAAATCGCAATATATCACAATATATTTTATTGCAATAACCAGCATACCGACTATCACGATAACATCGCATTGTGACCTATGTATCATGATAATAATGTATCGCGGGTCTGGTGATTCCCTCCCCTAATTAGAAGTGGGTGAATGTCATCTTATTTCACTGCGCATGGCCTCTGAGATCAGCACTATTACACACACATACAGCCTCTAATTCGTCGCCAGGCTAGATGCAATCCATCATGGGATGCATTTTTTTAACATGGATAAATGGATCAATAATCACAGAGGACATTTATTGTTGGATTTATTCGTTTTTAGAAGACTCAAACATTTTCGTTCTGTTCTGTATTACAAAGCTTTTAAAAGGGACACAATCCCACCGAAGCAGAGGCCATTTAAAGTCTGCAGCGTTTTGGGGATTTTCTAAAAATAGTAGTTACAAAATTTTGATGTCGTTTATGCCAGATGACTTCTGGGGTTTTAAGGTTTACTGATATATGAATATCAATCCCCAATCCAGCATTTAGGAAGTATTAGAGGCATTTCCGATACTGGCGCCAGCATTGGAACAACAAGGAGTTACATGATAAAAATCACAAGACGTGTTTAAGTGAATCTGCCAATGTAATCTACTTGTTACTTTGCCTTTTCAAATCCACTATTATTATGATTATTGTCATCAAATATTATTCATGAGCCTCTGAGCAAGGATGCTAAACTGTGTCCAGTGTCCCTGCTCAGTTCAGCAGACCCTCAAGGAGGCTTCAGGGTTGGTCAAATTAATACCACTCTAATCGATACCTGGACACACAAACTCAGGTGCTACCCATGCATATTAGAAATAAATTCTTTGTATATGGTACGTAAGCTCTTGCAGGTTCTTGCAATTCTTTATATTGCCCAACAGCAGGTCTGGATTCAAGACATCAGCTCGGTCAGAGGACATTTTCAAAAGAAAAAAAAAAAAAATAGAAGCAATCGACCCTGCCCTCTTTCTGAAACGAAGAAGCTTCACTGGAAAAAGACGCACCACACTACGAAAAAGGGAGTGACGCATCACACCACTAAAATGAGAGACATGATGTGTTATTCCCTCACCTGAGTTAATTACTGTGTTTAGTATTAATGGCTCCATTCTACTGTCAAAGGCCACAGCAGTGGTGGTGAATGCTTTACACCTGTTGCTGAAGGTAATAATTACAGACAATGGATGAATAATAACAGTAATTAACAAAATGTGAATATCTGCTTAGTATGCTCATTGCATACATGACAGACGGACTGATGTTGGCTCCAAATAAACAATGTAGGAAGGTAGAAATGTATCGTTTAACAACAGCAGTACAACAGTTCTGACTGTTCCAGAAAACATTTGGGTGACAGGATGACCTGCATGAATGGCTCGAGGGTTGCAGTCGTTGAAGGAGCCATATGAGGAACACGACAACAACAACAAAAGCAGCAGGTTGTTGTCGTGCTCATGTTGACACAGTCATCTGTCTCAAGACAAACAGGTGACTGTGACCTTGACTGGGGGCGCTAATGTTTAACATGCTCTGCTATCATGTCGTATATAAGACCCGTACAGCTGCCCTTTGGACTGTACGTTACAATGACTCAAGTAAAAACATGAATGTCAATGAGCAGAGGCAACCTCAGCGTTACCCTTAGTGCAGTGTTAGACCCAGGCCTGAATTTGCTGCCTATTGGCAATACAAGCGTGTCTGTGTGTGCTTTCTATTGAAGCTATAGGCACAATGCAGCTGTTGTGGAGCGAGGGATCAAGGGAAATTTTTGCTAATTTGCTGAAAGGCGCAGAGATAAAGTCATTGCGAGACAATAACAGTGGGTGGTGATAGGAATATCAAAGATGATTGCGGTGAAACAGAGAAGCATGACATTCCACTTTATTGATGCTAAGAGAACAAATCTGATTAAAAGAAAGAACAAAACCCTGAGCGAGTAACAACACCTGAACTCTTATTTCCTAGCATTCAATAAAAAGGTACAGGAGGAGGAATACAAGCTCGACCCTGTGAGCCGGAGACGAAACAAACAGACAGGGAGGGGGATTTGTAGACAGCAATCGAAATCAGATTCCTGCAGCACCTCTCTATCTCATTTTCGCTGCAAGTATCCCATGGCGAAATTCGTCCGAAATCCGCAATCTGTCAGTGGATGGTGTCATCCTAATGACACACTTGGCATACTGATGATTCCCATCTGCATGCCCCTGCATCCAACGGAGTGGATGTGCCGCTAACACATACATTATTTAACCTTCCGAATGGGGCGAAAGAGATTGGTAAAAATAACATGTCTCTGTGGTCCAGCTGGATGCTGAGACACTCTATTATAGCATTTTCACTCCACGGATTGTTAAATAATGTATGTACATAAGGCAGCGGGGAGGGAAGACAGAGTCAGTGCCAAGAAAGAAGAACAGAGGAAAGAGTAACATAGGAGTAGACAGAGAAGAAGAGGAAGAGAATTGGTGACTGCAGCCCAAAAAAAAAAAAAAAACAACACCTTGCCCTTGTAAAATGAGCACAAGCAGTCAGAACTAGGCCAAAGCTGGTTCCCAAGTGAAAAAGTACATATGCTGGTTCTGTCTTATATATACATATATATCTACATAGGGGTTTCTCATCATATGGATTTTTTTTCCCAACCATATTTAGCTGCTGAGTTTCATTAACCCTGTGGAAGCAGACTTCCTGCAGGCCGCCACAGGGAGTTGTCGTTTGCATGATCCTGTTTGAAATCAATTTAAAAGAAAAAAACTGTAAGAGCAAGAGCATTCATTCTTTACACAGCAGAAAGCTAGATAGACTTATGTCTTTTGCACCATCACATTGTCTGCTTGTGATGACATCATTATGTCATGTTATAAGCGGTCCAAAGGATGGTGAAGACACACCGTGCTATACAGAGTGTAGGGATATTAAATACCAAAAAATACCAATGTAGGCACTGGGGAAATATTTCTGCTGCAGATGGAACCATCAAAATGGCTTTGCACTCTGCTCCCAAAAATGATCATATCTTAAAAACTAAACAATGCACACAATTCAAATAACTTATGGAGTGTTAAAAATATTTTAATTATGTTTCTACATTTAGAAATCCTTTGGATATATGTGGTTAATTGACTTATATAAGCTTTTAGCTTAGTTTGTACAGATTTTAGGGATGTGAAGCATTTCAAGATACGACATCACAATATGCAAAAATACCAATGTAGGCACTGGCGGACCGTTCCTATAACAGAGCTTCAATGGTAAAATCTACTTGTGTCAAACTGAGATTTCACCAGTAACACTTTTCTATTTTGGGGCCAAAAGAATAATTCAATTCCATTTCTTGCCAGAAATATCACATAATATAAAACATGATAACATCACAGAGGTGGCGTGCCAGAGAGACCCGGGACACGAATGTTGGTGTAGCTAACAGCCAACATCTTAGAATGCAACGAGTGAAGCCCTGAAGAAACATTTTAAATAGGAGTGACATCCTTTGCCGCGGAAGCCAACTGTTGTGCTGCCTGCCTGCCTGCCTGCCTCATCTCCTCAGTCTGCTGTTTGCAGCCTCATTGTGCCAACCCTGGCTGTCTCCCCTGACCACTGTTATCAACAAAGCAGCAAGCAACACACTATCTGGCTGCTCATCCTCGTGGGGAGATTCCGATAAAAGTAACAGTTAGCATGCAGCATGCCTTCAGGGGCCGGAGCTAGAGCCGGACTTTTTGAAATCCCTTCGAATATTTTTAATGATCATATTATCAAGCAGCTTTAGCAGCACAGCAAGGCAGAGATTGTTAAATGCAGCACATGCTGGTGAAAACATATATACTCTTATACTGTAGTGTAGATTTTATTACAAGGATGATGTGCTAGGATTGAAAATCCCATGACTTCTTAATACCCTTTCGTCAGAGAGCCAGAGCGCTTCCATGGCCTCAAAGTGTTCCTTCTTCCTGGTTTGTTAACGTTGCTTTTTGGCTCAGATCATTTCTACAGGGGTAAACAGTTCGGCTTTCACTCCAGCTGGCCTGTAAATCATCATCTACATCACTAACTGTGAGAAACAACTGCTACTCTCCTGTCCTGTGAAGTCATGTCAATTATTTGTAAAATCATAAAATATTAATATGAATACATGTAAATTCTGCATTGGTCAACATGCCTTGTAAGCTATTTTCCATGCCCTTCAGAATAAATGGCATTAGAAGAACCCAACAACTCAATAATTTCATGATAATACTGCAAACAGCCAGAGAGGCTGAAGATCTGCTTACCGTAAGCAGCAAAATGATGGATAATTCAGGCTTCACTGTTTAGAGCTTAGAGCTAAGCACTGTTCAAAGCAAAGAATTTTGAAAAATGTGTTGCATTTCTTTCCTGACCATATCAGCTCATAGCAACTCAAGCGAGACACAACTTTTGAAGTCATGTTTAGGCATTCGCAGCACTTGTTTAAAGTCAGGCAAAGATCATGGTCTTGCTTAAATACTGAAAAAGTTGACAGTGACGTCAAGTATGAGGCAGGGTGTGTATATCATCATAGAATGCAATCTCAATCCTTCTCCAACCTTAACCAAAGTACTTTTGTTGACTCAAGATGTGAAGCCCAGTCTCTGGTTTAATTGGGAAAAGAAATTAGTGTTATACAAACGCAAAGTATTCCATTCTGAACGTCATTGACTTGATAGGCAATCATAGAAAAAAACCCTTAAAAGCCATTGGGAATTTATTTTCTTGTTAATACCCTGTAAAGCAAGATTGTCTGAAGTCCCAAGTTTCAGTTTAAATTGGATATCAACTGGGAATCATTTGCTTTAATTCAGTCCAAGGATCATTTGCAAAGCTTTGGTAAATAGGACTCAATCTTGCACAGTGGTTTTAACAAATACACAATGCTACCTTTGCCATACAAAAAATTATGAACTTTTTTTTTAAGCTATTTTAATTTTAGGGATCTGTGTGTGCCATGCATACCAACTGATTCGATGCATGTGGTTCAAGTTGTTTTGATTTCAGTTTATCTTTAGCCCCATTTATCCTGTTCAAGGCAGGAATATAGCATCATTATCCTGCCTTGCAGGTCTGTATAAAAGGTACAATCAGGAAATGGGGGGACAATTGTCTCGCCGCTGAGCTGGGAATGGAGACAGTAACAGAACTGAAATGATGTCTGTATAAACAGGACAGCCAGCAGGCTGGGACCATGGGCAGGACGAGTGTGAAGTTTTGATATGTTATGCATGCAGCCCACCACAAGGGATTCAAAAACTAGCCGTTAGCAGTCAGTGGCAAACTCAAAGAAGAGGAACAGTGGCTGTATATGTCCGCAAAATGGGAAAACAACAAGGTCCAGGAGCTCAGCACCCTCTGAGCAAAAGACAAGATCAGCTGCCATGTAACAGGGATGGAAAATGATTGTTTTGTTGTCATGTCATTGTCATTGTTTATAAAGCACTGCTGACGTGTATATGTCCCACTGTGACACGAATGCTGTTACGTTACGTCATACGTCGTGCCTCTTTTGATTCTATGATGCCAACATGCTGTCTAAAATCACACATGATAGCAACATGATGCCGTCCTTGTTGGGCTCTGTGTAAAAATGCAAAGGGTGCATAAAGAAGGGACTTCATAGTGACCCTATAGCACAATCTCTGTTTAAAAAGGACGTTGGTATCACCACGGATTACATCACTGCTTCAAGAAAACTGTGCAAACTGAGATTCCAGGTCCAGGAGGGGAAAACAAAAGACACTGAGAAAGGAATATAAAACACTTTGGCTTGATCTTTGCACCAAAGACAAAGAGGCATACTGATCCAGAAACATTTGTACATGAATTAAAATGTAGGGAAATGAGAATGAAAAAGGTTTCTAACAGCAGGAGACAAGAGAATACTTTGATTACTTCATTTCTGCATTGCTTGCAAAAGACTTGCTAAAAATGTCATGTGAAGAAAAGCAGACAGAAACAAAAGCAACAGTGTTTGGAACTCCCCAGATGCTTTCAATTTCTCGTCCTGTGTGCTGCATATCTGTGGTCGCCTGTGGGTGGTGTGTTGCAGAATGGGAAGTGTGTTTCTGTATTTTCTTTGGGTTTATATTTGTGTGTATGTTTATGCACATGTGTTTGTACACACTACACGCTGTGTATCTGACTCTGTGTGTTTAGTTGAAGGATTTATATGCTGGCAAGCTGCTACGCCTGTGGCAATTGTGACCATTGCGTGGCCCTCAGCTTTGTCATGGTAAATAGACACCTTTGGTAGAGTGCTTTACCCGGAGTGGCTATTGTCTTCCCCTGGCCGCAGAAACAAAGGGAGGCTCCCATGGGTCCAGATGTACATAGTAAAAGCAGCCAAGATTTGAGAGGGGGGGGGTCTACATAAGCACAACCTGGAGTTCAATTTAGCCAGAGAGCGTTTTATCCACATCTTGTGTCCTTCTGCTCTGTCTGTCTTTGTTCTCTTTTGTAGGCATCTACCCAGTGACAACAATTTCCCAACACCAGAGTACATTTGTACATGGTGGCACAGAATGTGCTAGGTCATGGATGTGAAGTAGCTTTTGGACATTGACTTTATTGGAAGGGCGAAAAAGTGATTTATCCAGCAACTGTTTTCAGGGGAAACTCTGCAGTCTTTAAACTACATGACAACAACACTTTACCCCCAAAGTTAGATACATGGCTTCTTTTAGGTGGCTTAACAGCTCTGACAGACCAGGTTAATGACTGTTGAGGCCCAGACACACCAAGCCAAGATTAAAGACTGGTGGCAATAAAAGCCGACTGTTGCGTCACCTTCTGTCGCCTTATGTCTCTGTCAAAAAGCTATGATTGAATACACCACAAAGACTACAGCCAACGGCCAACTAGCACCTACCTTTTGTGTCTGCATGGACGTGGTACCATGCACGCCCACTATACATGACCACTTTGCATAAACGTGTGGCTGCAGCTTGATTGGCTAACTTGATGTAAGCACTGTTAAAATTTTCCAAATCATCATGCCTTTTCTTTGGGCCACCAGCTTGATTAGCATTACAGGTATCCCAGGGTGCTTTGTGCAGCAAATCAGCCACTTCCAGTACTCAGTGAATGGGAGCAAATTTCCTATCACATCTAACCATGTATTGTGGGCATGCACCAGTATGGTGTTAGTCATTAAAAAAGTCAAACTGGAGGAGTGACATGATGAATTCAAGACGCTAGTGAATCAGTTAGCACATCAACAACACAACTCCATGCTGAAAGAAAAAAAGGACATTTAACGTGTGCCAGTAAATGATAACACAAACAGCTAAGAACTGTTTCTGCCAAAGAGCTCAATAGCTTAAAAAAATCATCTTATAACACTTGTTTTGATCCCGCACCCTCTTGACTTTAGCCATTTGTTTGCTTTCTTCACTTTCTTTTCTCTTAAAATGCACTAACCTGAGCTGCCAATCAGAGGGATTTCACTCACTGACAGGCTTCACCAGGTTCAACGCTGATGCAACATGCTGAATTGGCTGAAAAATAGCCAACAAGGACTGACTATTGCCAAAAGTGTGGGACACACACCACAAAAACTGGGGTACCAGACACTCACCAACGGCCCAACATTTACCAATGGCCGACCGTCGCCTTGGTGTGTCAGGGCCTTTGTAACAAACAAGGTAGGATGTTGGGTTGGATGTTGACGGTGTGGGACTACCATGTCAAGTTCTGCCTGTTACATGCATTGTCTATTGTCAAAATACACTTCTGTTTTCACAGGAAATTAACAGTTTGCATACAGTCTCTTTCAAAATAAACTCAGTATGTCTGTTCAGCACCACAAATTGGCGCTATTTTTCCTTCAACAACAAACGCATGTGGTTACATTTTGCCAATGCATGCACATGGTTGGGTTTATGCAATAAAAGCATGTGGTTGGGTTTAGGAAAAAAGAACAGGTTTTGGCTTTACAATCTTATGGGAAGCGAACACCGGCCTCCCAGGTGGAAGTTGGTGGTTGTAAGACCCATCCACTCCTCCTCCTACCCACCCTACTTGGACGTCCACCGCTTTAACTTTTGTTGTTGTCCCGCCACGTTCCCCCCTGACGCCACCAGACGCTGTTAAACAATAACAGCAATGGGCCCCGAATCATGCTGATGTGAAAGGACGGTTTTTCTCATCTGTGTCTGTGTCACCATGTGCCTGAATACGTATTTAAATATGTTATTGGACTGCATTAGAAACTGGTGCAACAGCAAACAGTGGTCTTCTTTCAAAGGAGCCCTCATAATTGACAAAATAGGTCAGTGCCTTCCAAAATTACAGATGTGAGCACTTTCTGATCTGCCACCTCTGGGGATGAGGCTTTGGTTTAGCTTAGGTAACCAAAAATAAAAAGGTTAAGGTTAGAGAAAGGCTGATACTGATCAGCACTCCAATAATGTGCATGCTTGTGTGTGTGTGCAGTTTTACTTTTGCTTTGCAGGGGGAGACTGTTCACTCGAACAGAACATTTCTACTCAAACCACAATTTCCTTGCTCCTATCTGGGAGCACAGAGGTCCACTATCTACTCCACTGATAACAACATACAGTATGCCACAGTGAAACTGAAGTCTGATGTCAGCTTTATGGAGTATAATCTGACTGTAACCTGTTAGCAGGCCAATGCACAAGTTCCAAAGTAACGAGGGTGCTCAGTGCTTTCCACCGTTTTAGCCTCAGTTTCTCGCAGCTCTCTCTTTTCTGAGGGCAGCTAAATTTACCCCAGTTCTCTGCTTATGTGGAGCGCGCCCCAATTCCCAAAGCCATTTATTTTGACTGCGACCGCTGTCAGGAATTAATCTGAGTTATAGTGGTTTCTATGGCAACCTCCTACACCAATTATGTATGTATGCATATGAAACAAAAGGGAAATGATTTTTTTGTGCTCTTTAAACGTTGACTCCCTCCAGACATGAATATGCCCTGCCATATAC
>JAPZEB010000006.1:30868504-30892673 GCA_029783705.1 Chaetodon striatus
GACTTTGTCATCAGGCAGAAGAGTGGACAGTGGATGGCATTACATTTAAGCAAAAAAAAACGCAGAACACTGTTAGAAACCAACATCAACAAAAAACACTTGGTTTTTTTGTTTGTTTTTTTTTTTATAACAAAAAGCAGTGTTTTTTTACTGACACTTTGCTGCGTTTCCAGTGTGAATAGTGCCATAAAAAGTAGTAGTTTTTTTTTTTATCTAAACATCACTGCATTTCTCTCTGAAATAGCACCATTAAAATGGTTGTTATTTTACTGAGATATCGCTGCGTTTCCAACCGAAAGTGGCTGGTTTTTACCAAAACATTAATGCGTTTTCTGCTGGGATTGTGCCACCAAAGGCAAGTATTTTCAGCCAAAACATGATCTTGTAAAGTTTCAACATGTCCACTGCATAATAAGATGCAAATGTTATGTATCCGTGCATTGCAGAAATGCACAATGCTAAAATTTTTCTGGGGACTGGGTTGAAGAAAAACTTTACAATCAATATGACAACTGTTAATGAATGGTCACTCAACAGTAACATTAAGGGAAAGGGTACAAAAAGGTTTCAAGCAACAATACCTTTAAGTGCAGAACAATCGGTAATGAAAAAAATATGGTAATCTACACAGAGCATGATGTGCTTAAATATTGGATGTTGATGTAACAGCTGGTTAAGATGGCCACTGAGAGGCCTAGAGAAACTCTGAACAAGCTGAGAGGGACCAAGTGAACACAGATGTAGTGCAGAGTAAGTCCGCATTGAAAAAACAAGTGTAAACATCTCTGAATCTAGAGTCAAATGTTTGTTTACATTTTGACAAAGACATTTTGTGTAACTTTGAAATATGTGTCTGGCATGAGCCAATCATTGGTCGCCGACAGAAATACACTATCCCCACTGTAAAGCATGGTGGTAGCAGCATCACGCTGTGGGGATGTTTCTCTGCAGCAGGCCCTGTATTGCTCAAGAAGGTAGAGGGTAAATTGAATGCAGCAAAATACAGACAAACCCTGGAGGAAAAACCTGCTGCAGTCTGCCAGACAACTATGACAAAGACGTTCTTTTCAGCACAACATTCTATGAATCTGTGCAGATTTTTTTTGACAAAGTCTTTATCTGTTAATCTATGTTAAAAATGCATGCACTGTGATTCAATGTTGCAAAACAAGGAGAGGGGGTGAAAACATTTTGTTGTACAATATCCTTGCAAGAACAGTGTAAAATCAGCAGTGACAGGATTTCAGTATTCTGGTTTATCACAAAATGTCAAATAGGGCACCTATCCTAAAAGGGGGGTGGAGTACTCCATATAATATTAACCATGGAAATATTAAGTTATAAGCACTGTTAACAGTTCGACCTTTTGGACCATTACACTGTTTGAAGGCTGTGGCTATGATAAACAACTGCCCTTCATGCAATTACTGTATTTATGGATGGCCACCATTTCAGCCTTCCCATTTCATACTGAGCAGGATGAAGGTAGAGATAGTGGCACTGAGGAGAAGGCCATTTAAAACCACAGGAACACAATGATAGTCATTTTGTTAGGGTTACAGAGCACTTCACGCTTCATCAGACACAGAGACATCCACTTAGACAGGACATTAGGAAGCACAGCTTTCATTTTCTCACTTTAAACACCAAGCCCGTTTGGCTTCCTCCATCTCAACCCCCCACCCCCTCCAAAAAAAAAGTTTAAGTACCCATTTACGAGGAGTCACTTGGCACGGAGAGCTTCAACTCTTTATCGATCCGTTTTTCTGCTGAATGACTGACCAAGAGAGTGGAGTTAGGGGAGCATTGAGAGACGGGCAGACAGAACTCTCTCTTTTCCCCCCATAGACAAAAATCACTCTCTGTACCATTTTGCGTAGTTTGAGCATTTAGAGTTCGTTCTCTCCTTCTGATTGTGTGTAAGGATACTGTTTTCCTGACACACAGGTTGGTCTGTTTAGAACTGCGAACACAGAGAAAGGAGAGAAAGAGAGAAAGAGACAAGCACAAGTGGGTTGGACATCTGTCGACTGGGTCGTTTTTTCAACATCAAGCAGGCATGGCACAGCACTCACTTCTCTTAGTTGTAATGAGGTCTGAGTCAGGGCAATAGTTGGTACTGACAAGTTAATCAGCTCAGCTTTACTGTACGATATAACATGGTAGCATCTAAGTGGGATGCTTAGGACGACTCTTACCCTGACCAATTCCCTTACCCTCACCTTCACCAACCCATTATTTAAGCTCCAACCATAACATTAATCAGAAATGTCCATTAAACCAAGTAAGGGCCTTCACAAGCACCCCATTTAGATAGTACAAAACTGCTACTGAGCTGAGGGTACAAACACCTTATGGGCATTTGTAACAGCAGTTGTCATTGTCAGAATGTAATTGAGACACTTCACTGAAAATGATCTGAGCATTAATCTGCATTTAAAACTTAACATGAGGAAGCGGAAACTGTAACAAAGTTTTCTTTTTTTTTTTCTGAAGTACCATCCTGGTCTCTTTGGTACGCTTACACAGAGTCTTACTGTATCTTCAGGGAAGGGAAACAGTCTTATTTCTAAGACATTCATATTCCTTTGAGAACACCTTAACACACAGCAACATAAGCGCAGAGTTTTATCCGTCATCTCCAGCTATTTGAAGTTAGTGTCATCTTTAAAAAAGCTTGCCAATTCCTCTTGTGGACAGCTGAATAGAACTCTGCAGGGGTTTCCTCCGAGCAACACTCGGGTGAAATAAAGTGTAAATCAAGTGTGAAAAATAAACCAAAGAACAGAATGTACTATCAAATCTATTATTAATGGAGTAGCATCAATGGGAGATGGTGGAAAGTATATGTGGAGTATGGGAAGTGACAAACTTAAGAGAAAAAATACGAATGGTAGTCGAATAGAGAATATTCACCAAAAATAACCGGGCAACTGCACCCACCTACACCACACAGTAAGAGCAAGACACCTCATAGAATTTCTGGGTAATGAAGTCTTCCCTAACTCTTTGCAGCTGTTTAAAACTGTCAACATTTAAAGTGTGCAGCTAGAAATATCCACCATCCCTCTTACACAGCAAACAACAGGAAGTGGCTTCTTCCCCGCAAATGATGCAGCCCTCATGGACGATAATTAATAAATATGTCCTTTATATATTTCAACAGTCCACCTACACCTTCCAATTAGCGAGTCTTCTGAGGACTGTTGGTTATACCATATGTTATGCTTGATCGTTTCATAAGCTTGTTATCTGGACAAATCACACAGGCACTGAGAGTGCAAATGAACATGGAAATGCACTTAGTGTGAGCTGGGACACGACACGTTGTTACACCTCTGCCCTAAAGAGAAGAGGATGCATACGGTAGATTTGTTCAACATGACAACAAGGTCTTTCTATAATTAAAAAAAATCTATCGCAGCATATGGCTGAGGTCGCATAGATACTTCTGATGTTTCGACAGAGCAGAGATCCTTTAGGGGATGTTCTGATAGGATGCTAGGACTATAGTGGTAAAGGCTATGTCAGTGTGTTTTACTTTCTCTGTGCTTGATCATGATGCAAATTTAAAAAAAAAACAAACACTGCTGATCCATCCATCCATCTATTTTCATCCACTTATACACAGCCGGGTCACAGGGGCAGCAGGTTGAACAAGGTACTTCAGACTTCCCGGAGCGTTCCCAGGCCAGATTATAATTTCTCCAATGTGTTCTGGGTCTGCCCCAGGGTCTTTAACCAGTTGGATGTGCCTAGAAAACCTCTAACAGGAGGCGCCCAGTAGGCATCCTGATCAGAACCACCTTAACTGGTCCCTTTCAATACTAAGGAACAGTAGCTCTACTCTGAGATCCCTCCAGATGTCTGAACTCCTCACCCTATCTCTAAGGCTGAGTCCAGCCATCCTATGGCCGCTTGTATTCTCAGTAAAAATTTTTGGCTCACTACCCAAAGCTCATGACTGGAAGTGAGGGTCGTAATGCAGATGGACTTCTTCTAGGGGATCCCGAGGCGTTGCCAGGCCAGATTAGACATAGTATTTCTCTAGTGTGCTCTGGGACTGCCCGGGGCCTTTCACCACTTGGACATGGCCAGAAAATCTCAAACAGGAGGCACCCAGGAGGCATCCTGATCGGAAAAACCTCAACTGGCCCCTTTCAATACAAAGGACCAGTGGCTCTACTGCATGCTCCCCCGGGATGTCTGAGCTCCTCACCATATCTCTAAGGCTGAGCCCAGCCACCTTATGAAGGCAACTCATTCTGACTGCTTGTATCCACGATAACATTCTCCGGGTCACTACCCAAAGTTAAGTGAAGTGTCGTAAAATAGAAGAACCAGTAAATGGGGAGTTTTGCCCTCTAGCCTAGCTCTCTCTCTACCACAACAGTTGGACGCAACTCTGTCATCACTAATGACGCTGCCCCAAACTGTCTGTCTACCTCACACTCTTTTTTACCCTCACTTGTGAACAAGACCCAAAGATACTTGAACTTGGAGGTATCGACCCTCATCCCAACTGCCTCACACTCAGCTGAAAACCTCCCGAGGTCACAGTGTGATGAAGCCAACAGAACCACATCATCTACAAAGAGCAGTGATGAACTTCTGAGGTCCACAAACCAGACCCCTTCCTCCTTCCGGCTGCACCTTGAGATCCTGTTCATGAAAATCCCAACTATATTTGTGATTCTGTTCGTGACCATTGCTGATGTTAAACTCGAGTGGCAGTGAGCAGACATTATGGATTCCTGATTGAAATCATATTTTCTATAAATGCTCTATTATTTTTCCATCTTGCGCAATCAACTGGCTGCCCTTTCGGGTGTGTGTGTAGGCTGAGAGACATGAGTGCTTATAAATGACTATGTCATGTGTTTGAGTGCATTAAGCTTCTGAAAGACACCATTAGACCATACAACAAATTCCTCTGTAGTAGACCAGTGACATTTTCAAAAGACTGACCGGCTTTGTCTAAAAATTTCTTGTCAACTGTCTATTAAGTTGTTTTTTATAGACTACAGAAAGGTCACAACCCCTGTGGTGACCAAGTGGCTTTTGAAGATCAGGGGTTGTTGTTCCTTTCATAAAAATAAAAACTACAGTAAAAAAAAAACAAGTCAGTTTGCTAAAGTATGCAGTGTGTTAGGTATAACCCCAGCAAACACTGCTTCCATGATTTTTGGTTTGCCTGATTTTTTTTCTGTCTTCATGTCAGGTGTAAAGTATTCTTGGGTCCTTTAAAAGGTGCAATAGAAATCCAAGCTATTATCCTTCTTATTATCGTTGTTAAGCGCAGATGAGACATGCATAAAGGACAGCCTTGTATTTGTCTTGTTGGGTCATTTCAGCTGATTGGTTGAGAGGTATTTCAATATCTTGTCAATGTCTCAAGATGTAGAACTTCTAAGTTATTATCAGTTTCACTCCATTATGCATGCATATTTATCTGTAATATCAAAACCCCTCAAAACCCACCAGCTAAGCTACACAAAAAAAGCCTTTCACTGTGCTACACACATTATAACAGCTTTTGTATGTCTCAGTGAGTCTCTGACCAGCTGTAGGCCTGCAGTCAGTGTTTGATGACAGACAAACTTAACATCACCGGTGCAACCCAGTTCCAGTCGTCACTACACAGTCAACCAGATGTCAAGCATGCTGTCTCTGCAAGGAATCTAGCACATCCTGTGAACACGCCAACCACAGCTTGCAGTCTTACTGTTCACGCTGCTATTTGGGAGGCAGTGAGATGATTATTATCTTTGCTTTAATCTAGAAGTAGCTTCTATCTTTAGTCCTTCAGACACATTATAAAGGATCCAAAATGTTCTGGGTTCTTGCACAACTGGTCTTTCATCAGCTTCTCAAAAGATTTTGTTGCCAAACAAATTTAGCACATCTGCTGGAGCTTTTAGTTTGTGTGGTCTTGGAGCTCAGTCACATCAGCATTTATAAAAGTGAAGTTTTGGTTTGAAAACAATTCATTTCAAAGGAATCACAGATTTGCTGACAAAGGCCAAGTAAACTTGTGTGGTGAATTTGTTGTTGTTGATTTGACAACGTTGACCTTTGAGGTTCATTTTCTTCCCTCAGAGTCCCAAATGGAGAGGGATATTATATTACTGTAGCTGTGTAATGCTTTCTAATTACCTTTAACCCTGCTCTGCAGAATGAGAAAAAAAACATTTTCTTTAGAGTTGTCCTTCAGCTTTCTTTAGAGTCCAACCAACATTGGATTTATAATAGCGATAGTTTGCAACAGGACAAAGCCGATGGCCAATTTGACCAGCCTTTATCCACAACCCCAGTCCATGAAAAATGTTTTATAGAGTCAGAAATGAGATATGCATAGTTCAAGCAATAAACAACTAGCCTGGTAAGACCATCCTGATGACATGTCTGGATTCGCTGCCACTCCAAACACTTTCAATGGGCGGGAGTACTTGCACTACAAACACCTGGGGAACACCTTCATCACTAGCAGACGCAGTTGATAACTCAAGCTTTTGACAAATCCAGCTGGAGGAATGGCAAAAATGTCTTTTACTCCAAGAAATTCTGCAAAGCTCACTCTTGTTCTGGTTTAATTATTGTTATTGACTCTATTTCTGCAATACCTTCGCTTATTGCGTGTTTACTCTGCTAATGTTAGAGTTCGGGCTTGCTGCTTCGTGACCCACCATTACCATTCTGTGGCCTGCATTTTATGTCATCAGCTACGACGCAGTACCTAACTGGCTGCTTACGTTGTCAACTACTACTACACTTTCCGGAAATTAAAATCCAATCAGGGCCAATCAGGGATCCCTTCCGTAGTTGACGAAAAATCATACATATTTCAGTTCCTTTATAGTATTTTGTAATTTGTAAAAAAAAAAAAAAAAATTAGAGTGGAGTAATGTCGTGTTTCCAAAATAATCAAAATACTTTCTCATTGATTCATAAATCATAAAAAACAAGACCAGGTCAAAACCTAATATATAGCTGGACTGTGGATGAAACACTGAAAAGTGTTTATTTTGAAAAAAGCCTTTAAATTTGAGACAGGAAGTAGCAGCATTTGCTCAGTCATCGACACAGGACATTTACGCTAAGCACTGGTCCCACTGTTGCGTTCCAGCTGTAAACCTCATGTAAATATATACACTGAGACACAGTCACATAACTACAGTTACCTGCTTTCTCTGGAGTTGCACTCAGTGATCAATTAACCCAACAGTCCCTGCTTCAGCTCCACCCGGTGATGTACGCCCCCATGTGACAGGTGGAGGTTGTGCAGCATATCAGCCCCAAATTCCGCCAATAGTTAGATAGTTTGTTAAACATTCTATCAGTGCCAATTAATAATCCAAACTAATAAACTGGTCGACTTGTAGTCTTCATCTTTGTATCCAGTTTGCCATGAACAAACCTGTGTACAGCCAGCGGTAGCCAATGCATGACCCAACTGGTGACTATTGTCAGATAAGCTCTGAACATGATAACTGTTAATAATGTGATCACCATGTCAGGAGCCCTCGTTACAGCAGCATGATCAAACCAAAACAAACAAAAAAAGAGCTGCCAGTGCTTTATGTATGAGGCTAACTGCTAAACCTCCTCACACGTCCTACATATCCCACAGGTCTGAGTTACCATGAAGGGATCAGGGATTTTACAAGTTCTGATCAGAGGAGATTTTCAGAGGGGCTTCAGAAAGGAGTATAAGCCACTGGGTCCCGAGGGATGCCAGTTTCACTCTTTCCTCCCTGGAAACCCTCACTGCTGCTATAATTATCACAAGCACTGCTCGTATTGGTGTCGCTCCCTTCACCGATATGTATCACACATGCTGCAAAATGAGTGACTGAGGTTGATGTAGATGAGGCGCGCTGAGAAAAACGTCTTCCACATGAAAGTACATTACGACTCTTCATGAGAAAATGGCTCCCAGAATGCACTGAACATCACAGAGAGATATCCAGCGGTGGATGCGAGGGTGGGTGGAATTTTCCTTTTGGTCCATTTTACACCCACTCAAATCACTAAAGAGCTGCTCAGGATACCTGATAAATAGATGCCAAATGGGTCTCCTCACTAAGCAGCTCTGGCCTTCAGACTCTGCCTTTTATGTAGCAAGCCAGCCAGTTAACCCTGCTGCCTTTGCGCATCGGCCTCTTCACTCTGATTTATTGCTCAAACCTACCCAGAATGCCAACAGAAACCACATTCCATGGGCATTGCGTGTTTAGACAAACTTATTCCTTTTTCCTGAATTTCAGCTGACCAGCCACAAATCCAAGACTGGTTTGGGTCAGTATCAGCACCAGAGAGACACAGACTACCTGCCATAAAATGATTCCTTTTCATTCATCATCTTTTTTTTTCATTTTTACCCTAATGATTTCTTTAATACTGCTTCATATTCCTACCTCTGCTTTTTCAGAAGTGCTTGGTAGAGCTATTAAGGATGAAGCTATTTTCTGATAGCCATTTATACTGATGTAATTTAAAAAAGACCCAAGGGTACCGTTACACAAAATTGGGTATCTTTGTGCTGCAGAAAACCAAATTTTAGATTTTCTCTAGACCTTTTTTATTGCTACTGGTATTGAATTAAATCCAAAATAAGGCAGTAAAGATGACAATACCCAATTTACCATTTAACATATGGAAAGAGTATTCTGAAAATACAGACTGGCTAAGAACAGGAAACTAATTGCTAAAGGCGTAATTAAATCAAATTGTTTGTCGTCAAGCAATTACATTCAGCACAATTGCATGGTGAAAAGAGACTATAGGCTTTATTTTCATGGCAGCAAAATAAAACACAAGTGGCTCTTCTCTACCGTATTTTTGTGGCCTTGAAATGTACATTGTCCATTTCTTTGGTATATAAGCCTGTTGCTGAATGGATGATGCAAAGGTGGGGGGAAAGGTGCAACAACATGGAAGCCCCATGCAGATAAGACAGCATAAGGTGGGGAGTTGATGCAGAAAAAAGTGGTGCTTTGACCTTGCACTAATAATAAACATTCAAGGACCAGGTTTGTTTTCAGGAAAGCTCATGGAGTGCCCACATGATGAGCGAAAGGGATTGTCCTCAGGAATATCCACACACAATTTCATGGCCGGTAGCTGTAAAGATAGCATACACAAACAAAGCCAGTGAGGGACTGTGCCCTTGTTGCATAGAAAAAACCCCATGCGCCAACAATATGATTAGAGTACTTGAAATGTGTCTAATGCACACTCCTGTATATGCAATGTGATCACTGTCAGTTTCAATCCAACCATGTATTCAGCCAAAGCCTTAATAATGCAGTACAGCAGGTAAAAACTGGAGCCTTACTTTACTTATCAGCTCCCTATCTGCTGGTGGGCCATCTAATCTCTCTGCCTCTTTGAGAGCATCCCTGCTGTAAATCCAGTGGTGGGGAGCAGATATCATCTCATGTCAAGAAGAATCCACCTCATTCATCTCACTGGGGGAGACAACGTGCCTCACTCATATCTGCTTCCCTGCTGCTTCCAAATACATCTCACATATAGGCGCTGCATTTCTTTTCGATAGTATAGCCCCAGGAAATAAATAGGGAATATGCAAAAACAAGTTCTAAGTCATTTGTTACAGCATAATATTTTGTTTTGGACTGCACTGAGATGTGTCATACCAATTGCGTCTATTGTGCTAACACACTCATAGCTGGGTCTATTTTGAGTCTTTGTGAGTTATTTTAAACAGATGTTGAACAGGATGCTGTTATTCATTCTGATACCTGATGACATTAAATGACGAGAGCCAAAAGAGGAGACGAAGAACAGACACAGCATAGATGCTTTGGCTGGAAGAAGTAACAGTGACTCTGTTTCAGCAAAGCCATTTACCTGTGACGGAGACACTATATATTTTGTTTTAAGTTTACAGTCACTGGATTACGTTTGTTTCCCATCCATTAGCCATATATGCTAATCCCTTGCAGGGTCCCTGTGGGCTATCCAATTATGGTCTTACTTCCAACTTGTCAAATACAGATGCTTGGTCGGCGGTCGTCTGTGTCAGTTACGGAGGCGAAGAGGCATCTTTTAGCTACAGTATGAGATGCACCGCATTTTTTGATGCTCTGAGCAACTGCTTTAGCATAAACAGAAAAATGTCAGCATAAGGTACACAGGAGTCGGACAGGTCAAAAAAACCAAATGTCAAACGTCAACGTCATGGGGCTTCTGGTGATTCCCATCCCTCAACCACATGCAAAGTTTTTAACCTGCTGTCTGAGTTTATTTTGAAAGCAGACTGCACAAAACCGACATAGAGGCAACCAAGAGTGTCATAGTTTAATGTTTAGGGCCGCTCACCAAGCGTCAGTATTGGATGAGTTGGGAGTGAGAATGTGTTGGCTACAAGGTTTCCCGCACATTTATTTGTGGGGTGGCACCACGATAAAAACATCTGCCGCTACACTTAAATATTCTATCTTTGGAGCTAGATGGTTCAGTAAGTGTGCTGTTGGGTTTTTATTCACTCCACAGACAGGCACAGAAGACACAGGCAGAGCAGCAGAATGGCAGGCACAGTGAAGGTGACACTTTACCTTACATGTGCTGGGTCTAAAGTTTGATCAAGTGATCTGAACTGATCAGCTCTGATCAGACTGGCTAATCAATTATCCACACAAAACTCGAAGAGGAGTTTGACCTGCGCCGAATTCATGGACCTGCAAAAACCTTGGAATTTTGAGAGAGGTGTGGTGGCAATTTATATTAGACAAAACACAAGAAGTTTAATTCAGCATCTGCATCTGAGTTCAAAGACTGACTCTAGGAGGCAAAGACGGAAACAAGGACGCACAGGCAAGAAAACAAAGTTAAAGTTAGCCACACATAGATCGTAAAGGTTAATTGCCTTAAAAAATAACTATATATCTGATTTTCAACATATACAGTTAAGGTAGGAGACAACTGGGGCAGTTGTTCAGGAAAGCAAGTAAGTTTGTTTTATGGCAAAATTGCTATTATTAGCGCAACAGCGTAACAACTGTCATACAACGTCTGCCTTTGCCATTAAGAAGAGCACAGTCATTCAGTGTTGGCAGATCACAAGCCTCCAGAACACTTTGGTCCTTGGTATAGATTCCCCGACTCAAACTAAAAGGATGGACATCATTCCTCAGAAAGAAATTCCTTCAACTGGTGTTTTAACAACGGTGGAGGAGAGCGCTGTCAAACATGTCATTACACAATCTCCCATAGGTGTTCAGTGGGTTGAGATCTGGCGACTGTGAAGGCCAAAGCGTATGATTCACATCCTTCTCATACTTATCAAGCCATTACTGGGCACTCTGAATTTTTCAAGCTTCCACAGCTTTACTTGTCGCCTGTCTATGTGTTGTTTAAAGGAATACAGGAAGCATAACAAACAACATACAAAAAAAGGAGAGGCCAGAAAATAATGCCTCTTGCTCAATTATAATCGGGGTGGTATTTACCAGCTGCGGTATAGCGGTTACAATATAAAGCTGCTATCCATAATGATGATGTCAACCTCTGCTAATTCCTTGTATGCTTCGACAGCATTTTCAGGAGGAGGATTGTCTCAGCAAATGTACCTCTTTCCCGACATACTGCCTGTTTGCTAAGGTGATTAACACCACATGTTCTTCAGGATAATCCTGGCAAGCAGAAATGTCATCACTAGTCACATGGCGGAGAGCAACAATAGGTAGTAGCAACAGAAAGAAGCATTACGCACAAAGTTAACAGACTGAATGCAACAGTACCGTGTCCACAAACCTTAAAAGCCTGGTTTCAGCCCACCACTTTTCTACAGTCAGAGACAGCTTCCTGTCACTTCACTTGTTTTTCTCGCCACCAGTACGGAATTATGGTTATTGGGCATATGTGTGCTCGCGCACGGGCAAAGAGCTACAGGCTGTTAACCTACTTTCAGTTGTAAAAATGGAGACAAACTCTCAAGTGTTTTTTGTCTTTGCTTTCTTTCCATGTCTTTCTCTCACAAATACTCTCAAACACCCACATATGCACTCGTACACACACATTACAGCCACCAGGCCCCACCACAGCCCAGTTGCCACTGCCTGAACTGCAGTTGCTATGGAAACACCTGCATCTCTGGTAATCCTATGAATAGGATGCAATGAGCGGTGCTTCGGGGGGGAAAACAGCTTAACATGGTGGCAGGTGGAGACAGTAAACTGAAGCATGTCATTCAAAAGGACACTTGACTTCCCCTTTTCTTAATTTTTTTTTTTCCAAAAAGTGGTATTGAAGTTACATTACCTGAAATTTTGTGTAAAAATGATTCTGCCTTTTGCTTTCAATCCTTTTTTAAATTTTAATGTACTTTATCTCTTGGCTCCTCTTGAGTACTGGTGTTTGCTTTCATTTAGAGCAGTTGTATGGTTTGTATTTTCAAAAATTGGTGTAGGAGGACCTTGTTGCATTATACTTTAAAATTCTATTGATCTCTCAGTGGATAGGATGCTAACGCTAATTAGCTGTTGGCCTGGATCAAGGCCTATATACAGTATAGGGTTTTTGACTGCTAAGACATCTAGTGGGCAAATCTCAACTACACAGCAAATTCAATAGAGCAACAGTTCTGGTGTGAGGCCAGTTTAGAGTGAAGTGTTGAGATTCTGGTGTTGGTCCTGATAGAATGAGCTCTGTACAGCTGAAAACACACCGGCGCTGCACATCGAGTGCCACAAGCACACGCTGAATGCGTCGCCCTACAGCATGTCAACAGATGATCATGCAGAGAGTTAGTTAGAAAAATGTACTTAATTCCGGGGGCAGTCGATGCCAGCATGGGTAAAAAAGAAGAAGCATATGTTTTAACGCACAACATTTGCCACAAATGTGTTTTGGCCTTACCAGTGTAAAAACATGATAAGGTGGGCGTAACATCACAGAGTTCTGGGCATTTGGAAAAGTACGTAATTTGACAGCTGCTCTTCTTCTTCACCTGCTTCGAGCAGGAAAAGGAGAGTTTGGTGAGTATCACATAACTAATGCTCATTGTGTTACTGCCGTTTTGTATTAAAATGTGCTTATGTTAGCTTGTCTCAAAATTTGTTGCTTTAAATTCGGCGCACAGACATAAGAGGGGTACTAATCTTCTCACTTAACTCTCAGCAAGAAACTGAACAAGAGTATCTACCAAACTGTTACCCTTTTCCCTCTATGGTTTTAACCTGTGAACTAAAATTAAGAAGCAGATGGATCCACACACAGGTGAAGTGCTGATGTGAAAAGGTGTAGAAGACTTAAACAGTATGAAAACCTAAAACTTCCAACATATAATGAAAATGAGCAACACCTCCTGTCTCCCCCAGAGTGCCTGCAGAACGAGTGGAGGGAAAGCCTGAATGCTAAGGTTTGTCAGCCACAACCCCATCCACAAGTTCATTTAGCTGTCCAAACATTTGTATTCTCATCAGAAAGTGACAACATCATGTCTGGCGCCATGAGACTCACTAGCTGCTAACACCTACACAGTGCACAGTGCACCACTCTGTTGATAATAAACATTGTGCTTGAAATTCAGTGTCAGATTGCATTCATAGCATGACACACGATAAGACTCCATATACTAGTCTTGTCATATCCTAGCGGTCTTGGTTGGTCTAAATGGATGGTTCGCTCACTTTATCCTTCCAGAGGGCATGGACCATTGATTGAATATGCGTGGACGCTGGCTTTGTACCAGGACCAATTTCAATTCTCTTTTAAATGTTCAATTAAAAGCATTATATATGTGTGTTAGTCTGCATAACAGATGTAAAGGTGTCACCCTCATAGGGCTGACACCGTCTGGTTGGTTACTTAACTGGTTGGTCAATATTCTCATTGGTCAGACAATCACTGGTGTTACTTTCATAACGTTTTGTGTCCCATCAAAGCATTTTTAACCAGCTGAAAATCCTCAGGTGCTTTTCTGAGAATGCTTAGCTGAAAGTGTTAGTGCTTTGAAAGGCGCTGGGTTTTTCAGCTGAGGTGCTTCAATTACGTCTAGCTGCTATGATATGTAATATCCATGGAAGTAAAAATGTTGGCACAAGTAGAGCACTTGCTCTGGATAAAGGAAAAGCTGAAGCACATAGGGAGAGAGGAGGGATCCATCAGCCTGTTTGTATTAGTTTCTCCATTGCTGTTGTTAATAGCTGGTCTTTGTGGTTTTTGTCCCAATTGCTCTTTCACTGTGATTAGACCACTGGTTAAAAAGTGACAGTGATGAGCGGCCTAAGCATTTTACAAAAAACTAAATAACTTTCAAATCTCAGCAACCAGAAACCAAAGCCAAATGTGCAGTGCTCAGCACACAATAGATGCTCAGCGCCCCATCATGCTGTCGCCATTTGTAGAATGGTGTAAATACGCTGCATTCCCATTGCAAGAACTAAAGAAAATATGCTAGGCTCACAAAGCTACCAGGTAAAGTGCAGTCAGCACACTGTGGCTGCTTTTGTTAATCTTCAGATAAGTGCAGTTTTTTCCCCCATCGACCAACTGATTGGTCACAGTATGTACAATTTCAGTCAACCAAGATTTTCTTTGGTTGACTACAGCCTTACACCCTCACTCTACCTCCTGCTGGAAAATTTGCAGAGATGTAACACTGAACCCTCTAACACCTGGCTTTTTTTTCTGCCATTCATATCTGGGTTAAATGACACTACAGTAGTCACTCTGGCTGTGATCAGCATCGATGGAAACACCACACCTGGGTGAATGTGTTCATTGTAGCCCCTTAACCAGAGAGATGCAATGGCTTGCCACCACAAAAAAACTGTCTGTCTTTGTCCAAGCAGTGCTCAAACATCAATCCAAATTAGTCTGCACTGACTTTAAGAGACTGCATGAGTAAGAGATATGGAAAAAGAAGTAACCATAATAAAGTTTTCACAGGCCTCCATGCTGCTTTCTACTGTTTACTAACCCATTTTCTATTTTCCTGAGTTTCCTGAGTCTTTCGCCTGTTTTTAGCAGGTTTACATGTACAAAAAAAACCTGTGTCTATCCATCCATTCAACTGGGAACCCTCTTGCTGTGAGGTGACAATGCTAACCACTGCACCACCATGCTGCTAAATATAAAACCTGTGTGTACATGCTGATTTTGGTGGAAAAGGGGATGGCAGTCCAATCAGAAATGTGTCCAGTGTGGGTTAAAACGTGAGGGCAGCAAAAGAAACACCCAAATATGACTCAAGGCTCAGATCATTAATATGTATGCAGCCCAATCACTTAGGAATGCTTTGTATAATTTTCTAATTTGCCTCCAGGGCCCTTGGCCTAACATTCCCCATAAATTACTGCTGCCATGTTGAATTTTGAAATCCGTTCCTCACTAACTGTGAGTGACAATGACTTGAAGTTTCTGGCAAGTACGTGCATTGTGAGTGGGTTTATTTATTTGCAAACAGCTCAGGAGTCAATATGGAATTATCTTGTTATCACTTTAACTACTTCTTTATGTGGACAGTAAGCAAGTAAACCATGTGAAAGAATCCAAATAAAATACATTCAGCACTATATGCGAGGGACTCGAGGGGAAAACAGATACAAACACATTTAACCATAAAATACAAGCACGAAAGCTGTGAGCTCTCAAACTGTTGCCACCAGGCCAAACATTCATAAAGACTGCAATGTTTGAAAGTTGTTTAATTCTTTTTTTTCCTCATCTCTTAAATTGTTGAAATGACACCCAGAATGCTTTGCTCAGTAACTGCAGAAACAGAGCTGTTTTCCAAGGGAGAGGAAACTTGCAAATTAAAAGCATCCCACTATAATTTACTGCCGTCATTTTGCCTCCATCTGCCTTTGGAACAGGGCAATGGGTTTGTCAAAGAAATGAGAAGTGGCTGCTGTTAATGCACCACTGCAGCTGCACTGTATCTCTGCTTGTCTCTTGCCTGTATTGACCTTGTTTGGCTTACCCTGCTAGACTCAGTGCAGTGTCCACTGTGGGACACCCTTCTCCGCTTCCTGCTCGGTTTATCTTATAAATCAGTGTGAACATAAAACAAGCCAGAATTAAAAGTGAAAAATGCTTCATTTCTTTTTATA
Organism: Chaetodon striatus; assembly: GCA_029783705.1. Lineage (NCBI taxonomy): Eukaryota > Metazoa > Chordata > Actinopteri > Chaetodontiformes > Chaetodontidae > Chaetodon > Chaetodon striatus. Next base: position 30,884,584 of record JAPZEB010000006.1, read on the forward strand.
ATACACTTAGATATATAACCCTCATTTAACTAAGACGTCACACTGAGATTAAAGCTCTGTAAAAGTGAGACCGAGTCAAGACAGGGTCAAATAGCAGCATCCAACACAAACAGGATGACAACACCAAATCACTGCAGCAACAATAGGTACGACATAAGTCATTAAAAAAGCAGCAATACTCAGTTTTTGTTGAATAGTTGAAGCAACTGCAGCTGGCTGTGGTCACTTCCTTCTTTTTTTAATTTTAAAATAATTTCACCCTTTGTACTCTGCAGTGGAAATGATCCGCCGGTGGCTACTTTAATGTTGTGTTGTTGCAAGGTAATCTGGGTGTGTTCGTTGTTGATGTTCTGGGACGTTGTGTCAACTTCTGCCTGTTACATGTATTGTCTTCTTTCAAAACACACTTCTGTTTTCACAGGAAATTTACCGTTTACACACAGTCTCTTTCAAAGTAAATGCACCACGTCGGCACAACACCGCAGATTGACATTTCTTTTCCTTCTACAACAAATGCACATGGCTGGGTTACAAAAACAAAAAACAAAACATGGTTTGGCTTTATAAGAACACGGGATGCCAACACCGCTCTCCAAGATGAAGGTCGGTGTTTGTTGGACCCATCCAACCCCCCCTCCCGCCTGACCCACGTGGACTTTCGCCACCTTAAGTCTCGTTCTTGTCAGCCATATTGCTGGGTGCTGTTAAACTATAATGGTGACCGGCCACGTTAAAGAACACCGTCACTGCCCAAGCGCCGGATTTCCATGACTTCGGAGCGAGACCGCCTTGGTGCAACTTAAGCAAAAAGGTTATGTAAGTCAATAAACTATAATACTTGATCAAAGAATTTAAATTGTGTCATTAAAAAATATATTTTACGGTAAAATACTATGTTCGCACCAAACGTAAGGTAAGGTAAGGTACTGGCATCATGATGGGGAAGACAGAGGCCTTAGCTTTAGGATGCAAAAGAATTAATGCACTATCTATAAATGTTGTTATTTTAGATCAATATACATATAGGATTATGCAAATAGTGATCTCCTGCAGCCATTGCAGGAAAATACCGGCATAAATACAGCAAAATACCACATCTGCACAGCATCTACAGTGAGATAACGCAGGGTCAAGATGTGATGATTGTGAAGATAGAAGCATTAGCTTTCTGCTGCTAAAAGGATGAATGCTCCGGCTATAATGGTTCTTATTTTAGATCTATTTGAACAAAAGCATGCAAACAGCGATCTACTACAGCATTCCGTAAGAGGTCTGTTTTTAAAGGGTTAAAAAGATAAGGGTCTTCAGTTTGAGCTTGGCCTGCAGATTGTTTCAGGATCAAGCACCTTAATAGAACAGGCTTGTTTTGCCGGCCTCTGCGCTGATGAAAGGCACTTTAGGCTGAAGCCATTTGTGCGACCTAAGATTATTATGCTTTCTTGGGTCTGGAGCAAGAGAAAAAGACGACAGATGTGACAATGACCTTAGAACGAAAACTTCGGAAGAAGAGGTTTCTGAAAGAAGGGGGGAGAGAGGAAGAGCTGGGAGAAAAGTGAGAACAAGAATTAAAGCCTGAGGAGTAGCAGAGACGGAAGAAGAGAGAGAAAAAGGCATGTAGGAGACAGGGGAAGAGAAAGATGAGACAGGATGGTAAAGATGAGGGCACAACAGCGAGCAGGAAGAATCTGACTGAGAGGACTGGTCAGGTGTCAGCTGGTGATGACAGCCACTTATCTCTTGTGGGGCTGGGCTGCAGGCGACAGTGTTTGCTATCAGCAGCACTCCCTAATTCCCATCACGGTCTGTACTCACTGCTTGCCACCATGACACCAATCAACGACCCTGCTGAGCATCTGCTGACAATCAGACGAGCAGAATTGACTCTAAGAGTCACAGAGGAAAGGAAGTTTATTTATGGGAACATGTCTTTACATTGTATCACCCTGAATGAGTCGATGATGACCATTCAAGACTTTATGTCCAGTTTTAGACGGAGATTGCTAAATTTGAATGTCGTGCTGCGTCACAATGACGTGTTTTTTATCTGTGCCGCAGAGTGCCCGACATTTTGAAGGAGAAATACAGGGGAGAAACATCTGGGCCAGATCCATCAATGTGCTAAAGAATAGCATGGGTATTTTTACCTGTGCCCAGCAGCATAAGTCACCCTGTCAGTCTCTCAGTAAGCTACCAAAAGTTTCAAAGAGCTTTACTGCTATGGCAACCATGAGCCTGTATCACTGTACATTAGCTCATTGAATAAAGCAGAGAAATTACAGGGTTGTTCCAGACATTCTGAAACCTGAATTTGGCTTTTGTATACTATCTTTGTCAGTTAATGGAACCAAAAAATGTTAATGTGGTCAAAGTGGTAGAAGCCTGAGTCTGATAAACAAGCAGCAACTACAACTGCTTACTGTTAGAGCAGATATGACTGTAAATATACTTTTATTCAAGCCTTAACAGTGCTGGAATTTTCAAAATGCCATCAGTCCTGTCAGAAGAAAATGCTGGCATTGTATGTTTCTGCAAACCACAAATGTTACATTTGGACGTTTCATGCATATCATTTCTAAAGTGTCATAATATTAAGCTGGCTTTGTCATCGGGACATGGAGGGGATGGTGGAGGGTGGACAGAGTTGCCAAGCTGCAGACCACTGCAGATCACTATTCGAGACGAAGAAACAACCAAGCCGGTTGTGTTTTCATCAGCTTTTTCAGGCTCCAAACATGGTTGCTTCGTAGCAACCTGTCAGCGTGTTTTAATCTGCTTTTTAAGTTACAAACGTGGGTGCTTTGTAGAAATCTGTGGGTTTGTTCTTAGCATGTTTTTAGGCTCCAAAAAAAAGTTTTGTAATGACTTGTCACTGTTTTAATTGGCTTTTTAGGCTTTAAACTTGGGTGTTTTGAGGCAACCCATCAGTGTGTTTCCAGAGTCTTTTTAGGCTCCAAATGAAGGTGTTTTGTGACAACCTATCACTGTTTTCATCAACTTTTTAGGCTTTAAACATAAGTGTTTTGTAGCAACCCATCTGTGTGTTTCCAGCGTCATTTTAGGCTCCAAACTTAGGTGTTTTGTAACAACCTGTCACTGTTTTCATCAACTTTTTAGTTTTTAAATGTGGGTGTTTTGTAACAACCCATCTGTGTGTTTTCATCAGCTTTTTGGGCTTTAAATGTGAGTGTTTTGTAGTGACCAGTCAGTATGGCTCCATCTGTATTTTAGGCTCAGAACGTGGTTGTTTTGTAGTGGTCTGCTGGTGTGTTTCCTTAAGCTTTGTTTTGGCTCCAAATGTGTTTTTTTTTTTGCTTGTTTTTTAAAGCAACCCATCACTGTCACTGTTTTCCTCAGTAGCAACCTGTCAGTGTGTTTCATCAACTTTTGAGGCTTCAAACGTGGGTGTTTCTAAAGACCCGTCCACGTCTTTTCATTGGGTTTTTGGGCTTTGAATGTCAGTGTTTTGTAGTGACCAGTCAGTGTGGTTCCATCTGTAGTTTAAAGCAACCTATCAGTGTCTTTCCATTGGCTTTAGCAGCTACAAACATGGTTGTTTTGTAGCAACCAGTCAGTGTGTTTCAAGCAAGGATAGTGCCACGCAAAGCGATTGTTTTTACTTATTAAGACATCGCTGCTTTCCCTGCCAGGACCGTGCCCACAAAACCAGGTATTTAAAGCCAAAACATGATCTTCTCCTCACCACAGCCAAGCAGTTATTGTGCCGAAACTGAACCACACACTTACTGTCGCGTTATTAAAAGCTTCAACATTTCTGCTACATAACAGCATGTCTGTAGTTGGCAGAAATGTACATTGCCAACCGTTTTTTTCTGGCCGTTGGATTAGAATGTACCCTTCAAGTTCATTTCATTAAGGCAACAAAGTGAGACTCATGAAGGAAAGGGCTCTGACATAAAAATGCAAGTTTCTCTGCACTGGCAAATCAAATACATGCAAGCACAAGTTCTTAGTAAAGCAGTCTGTAACAATCCCTTGCTATCCTGGGACTGCATTGCAACCCAAGTGGTGGTGGTTGTCATTCGGATAATACAGACACAAACTGCATCCACATAGTTAAAAGGAAGGTCTTTTCAAACACTGCCTGTGTGGATTGTGGGTATGATGCTTGAGCTGACTCAGCAGAAGAAATGGCCAAAACAACTGAGAGCAATAACTGGACTGTGTGATTTCTAACTTTGGACATTTCACTGCAACACAATGCAGCAGTGAGGCGGCACTGATCGATTTCAGAGGAATCATTCCGTCCATGCCGGATGCCTCATGGTGGCTGTGGAGCTCGCAGGTTAGGGAGATTAACTTCCTCACAATTCTTTTCAGGAAGTTCTTTTCCTCCCTTAATAAGTAGTCCCTGTACTCCCCTTCTCTGGGGCCTGTCCTGGGCTGGTGTTTGATCTAGAGTTCAGCGCTGATGTGTAGAAACCAGCTTCTGACTGCAGGCTGCTGCCTTCACTGATATCATGCCAGCTTAACCTAAAAGCTGACATGAATGACATTTTTATGATTGTGCAAAGGAAGAATGCGCCGTCCTGTGCCAGCATTGGTAATAACTACCACATTGCTGGCCCTTCACAAAATCAATACAAAGCTTTGTAAAGAGAAGCTCTCGGATATTTCGCTGGGCCAAAGGCTTTTGTGTCCCCATTGCCAGGGCCCCCCCCTCTTCCCACTTTAAACAGCCTAAGGTGTTTTTGTGTACATTTCCCTGAATTTGAGATAAACTGTTGAAGTAGAAAAGAGTGATGGACACAAGGGAAAACAATGGCAGCAAAAACAAAGAGGAGATTAGACCCAGGATTGCAATGGCAGGCTCTTGGGAGATAAGGTACAAAATAAAGCCATAGTCCCCCTTTTTTCTGGTTTGTGTTTCTGGGTCCTATTCTTGCATCTGTCTAATTGAATCAGCTTTGTTTTATAATAATGTCTGATACAACAGGAGCGGAAATACATTGAAAATTGGAATGAACTACAGGAATGAACTCTGAGTGGTTACTGTGTGTTGTTTCCAAGTGTTTGCTTGGAAAAAAGGGGAGACTGTTGTACTTGGCAGAGGTAGTTAAGTGCTTGAGTTATTTTGTTTATGACTTCCTGTCGTCCTCCGCCGCAAATTACACAGCTATGCCGGGGATGTGGTGGGTCGGTGCGAAGGATACAGTGTGTTATCTTAAAAGCATATCAGACTGATTTCAGCATCCACATATGTTGCTCCCACTTTACTGTTTCACTTTTGTCTGTTTTAGCATCCCCACTTCATTTCACATTCAGCCCCATTCATAGCAAGAAACAAAAGAAGAAGGGATTTTTTTTTGTCTCGCTCCATGATCTGTGACAGATGTCGAGCTCTATGCAGAATGAATAAAGAAAAGAGCAGCAAGGAGACTGTGACAGTGCACAGAATGAGTCCCCGGAGTCTTCTGAGTTCATGCTTTAGAGGACAGTTAATCGTGTTCACTGAGTCTGATGTGGCTGATGCTGTAACATCCTCTGTGATTTTTTTTAATTGAATGCTGTACCCATTAAGTAAGTTGTTATCTCCACAAAAGAGCTAATATCAAAAGCCCCAGATTAGAAACACCATTCACACATGCATTTAATTTCACCCAAACAGCAGCATCAGAAGGATAATCGGTTGTGATAAATTAATCTCTGCAGTTTTGGAGCTTGAAAAACGCCAATGCAACAGCAACACAAGCAGAAGAGCAGCTTTGATTGTTTTCAAAGGCAGCAAGCCTGATGGCTGATTCCTAATGGCTGTGGAGGGGCTCGGGGGTTAGGGAGATTAACTTCAAACCTTCCCAGAATTCATTTAAGAATGTTTCACTTCTTAATAAGGGGGCTGCCTCAAAAACAAGCGCTTTTTCAGCTCTGTCCTGGGGTTTCGTGTAGAGTGTAGTAGCTACTCGTCTGAAGTTAAAGGCACATTGCCCAGGATTATTGCCCAGGAGTCTTGGCTCTCTAGTTTCTTGCTTTTCAAGGAACGTTAATCTTGTTCCATCACATTTGAGGCGACTCCACTTTAACAAATCAATGTGGATTTCCTAAATGCGGTATAATGATTTAACTGAGCACTCACTTTGAAAAAGAATCAAAAGCAAGGGTATATCATTCACACATCCAGTGCAAATCCCATATAGCAACAGCTCAGATGCTAACAGAAGACAAGTTTCTTACCTTTAGGTAGACGTGGAGAGGTGATGCAACACAAGGATGGTTTGGAAATCACCAGGCAGCAGCGATGGGGAAACAGGTATAAGGAGAGAGGCAAAAAAGAAGAGAGAGAGAGAGGCTGTAAATTCATCACAGAAAATATTTCATCATTGAATACAGAGCTAACCTCAATCATTTGGTGTGTCTGCAGTTGTTTTCAGAGATGAATGGGTACAATTTGAGGTGCAGTTACAAAGAAAACCGCATACCTATGTATGAGACAGCACTGGCAACACACAATGTATATTCATTATAGCTGGGAAACTTGAGGATGTTTTCACAAAGCCACAGCAGGGCAAAGGTCCAGTCTCGAAGCATCATGGTTTTATTTAAGGTTGTAGAAACAAAGAAAGTCTCAGTAGTGCGATGGCAAAGCAATGAAACACAGGCATGGTGAGGGCCTGAAGCACAGCTGAGAAATATGAACCTCTTAAGTCAGTCACATGGGGTAGTAGGATTCCTCATATCCTCATATTAGGCTAATCATTGGGATGGGGAAGTGAGATTGAGATGGAGAGGGTGGATGGCTCAGTGGTCACCTGACGGACAGGTACTGACCTAAAAAAGTCAGCCCAGTTTCCAGAGGAAAATGACGGCATTGTACGTTTCTGCAAACCAGAAATATGTTGGTACACTTTGTATGAACTGACTTTGTCATTTGGAGGTGGAAGGTACAGTGGATACAGTGACACCTTGGCAAGATGGCTGCCACGCTGCAGACCAGTGTTTGAAACCAACACACAACAAAACAGGTTGTGATTTAGCGAGTCATTGCTGTTTTTCCAGCAGATTTTTAGGCACCAAATGTTGGTGTTTTGTAGCGATCCGTTGCTGTGTTTCTAGCAGTGTTTTTAGGCCATCTGCTGTTGACATTTCAGGACACTGCAACCAGCGTTGGGATGTAAACAAAAGTACATGGTTGGGTTTAGGCAAAAATATTAAAAGCCAACAGAAAGTCTGGGGTTTGTTGGAGCCATCGACCATCCCTCCCACCCATCCGACAGGGACTTTCCAGCTTTTTTTTATTAGGTTATTACCGGCAGTGTTTTAAATGAATGCCATCCACCAGCATATCATGCCGCGGCAGGTGCTGTCCGACTGTGTCATGAACTGATGCCACTTGTCCGGGTATTACACGGCTGCGACATGGTTTGCAGAAATGTACAATGCCAAAATTTTCTCTGACGACTTCATTGAAATAGTCTTGAATACAGCTGTGACATGCCAAAGAGTAGCCATGGGGTCTGTATGTCTGTCCATCAAACTCTTTGGTCCAGAGAAAGAAAAACTACTGGCCAGATTGGCAAGGAACTGATATGGCTATTCAGAAAAATGTAAAAAATGTTGCTGTTTTTAAGCCATCCAATAAAGGCTTTTCACTGCTGTAACTCTATGCTGTAACTTGAATTACACTAGAATGTATTTTACTACTTGCTACAAAAGCAAAAACTAAAAATAACAACGAAAGTCTGTCCTTAGAACAACAGCACTGCCTGTGACATATTTTGATGGAAATCCAGATGCAGCAAGAAAACTAAAATAAAAATGGAGGATTAAGCACCCTTGGTGGAGGTCTGTGCTCTCTAGGTAACCTTGTATCATTTTGGCTTCACATACTGGCTCAGTCCTGATCTCTAAAATTGGGCCTTTGAGTATTTTCCATCTGACTGGGTTTTAATTTAATTCAAACAGAGAGCAACAATCCACATTTCTCAGTTTATTCTCAGTCACAGTTTTAACATCGCCTCTGACTATACAGCATTAGCCTATCCAAACACAACCAAAGCATCACAAATGAAAAATAAGAAAGCAGATAGCAGTGGGAGGAATGCTTTTGCAGCTGATAAATAGCAGCGCTAGATCGG
>JAPZEB010000006.1:30904421-30922891 GCA_029783705.1 Chaetodon striatus
CCCCCCCCCCCCCCCCCCCCCCCCCCCCCCCCCCCCCCCCCCCCCCCCCCCCCCCCCCCCCCCCCCCCCCCCCCGCCTGAGCACTGGTTAGATGGAGGGTAGTTTAGATAACCAAGAGTAATTACAGGTCAAATATCCTCATGAGCGTATTCTGGACTTGATAGTGTAACCACCGACAAAACTGTTATTGAGGCTGATAATCACCAGGAAGAGAGATAAATGGACACGCAGTTCACTGAAGTTATCATATTATGCAACATGGGGAGCAGTTTGGTTAAAAGCACAAGTGAGCAGCCTGATAGCTGATTCAAAAGATAATATGTGGCTTTCAGAAGTACCACAGTAAGGTAATTTTGCTATTTTAAACTATTAAATATTAAAACTTGAATTTGAAAGACTGATATTAAGAGATGTAAAACTTGGTAAGTAGAACATTATTTCAAAGTTGAAGGCACAATGACAGGAAAATAGTACGCCTCAGGAACACAACTGAATGCACAGAGACGGTTAAAACAGCTGCAGTGAAGACTTGAGTGTCTTAACAACCTGTGAAATATGTTCACTGTGCTCCCACTCTGGAGAACCTGAATCTCATTAATGCAGCTTGGGAAAAACATTCTGCCCAAGCACATATTGTGCACTTGAGATTTTTGGAACTGATAAACACCTTGTCCATTTTTTATCGCTCCTATCTAAGGGCCGTGCCGGTGGTTTTTGCTTGTTATAGCCCATTAACTGTAAATCACATATGCTTCACATTATTGCCAACTTTCCTACCTTCAAAGCAGCCTGTTATTTCAGGTTTAAAATTAGCTTGACAAGAAATTTATCACAATTAACCACTTTTTTTTTTTTCTTTTAATTCTGCTTAGGGCACAAAATGTAGCAGACAGGTTTTTTTAGACTCTCGTTGGCGGTGCATTTAAGGACATCTGAGAATTGACAGTCATCTGCTCAAAAGTCCTGCAAAGCATCAAGGGCTGCACGATATATCGAAAAATATACCTTCATCGTGACATCAACATGCACAATAAAGGTATTGCAAAAGATGTCTTGAACTGTGATAAATAGTATATTTACATATATCGTGCACTCACACAATGTCAGTACATTGTCCAATCAGATGGAGCCCTACTGTTGGAGTCCGGCTTGAACGAGTGGTGTCGAGTGACTTTACTAGTTTTGATAGTATTTCTCACATCACAGAAACAGCTGTGAAACATGGGTACTAGATTTTAATTTCATACTGTCCTTCAAGTGTCAGTGTTTTTGTTCTGGTGCTTTCCGCATATCTGACACCTGTCCAACCGCCCACCTGTTCTCATCTGCGGCTTTCTGCAACTCGGTGCGCTGCTGTTTCCTGGTAAAGGCAGCAGGTGACCGCCGGGAGACGCTTATCTTGTATTTTAAGGTTGATAAAATCAAAACGGTCTTACTCCAAAGTCATCGAAAAGCAGTACTTGGTCAGTTACTTCCTGTGTCAGACACTGACAATAAAAGCTGTCCTTTCACGTCAGCATGATAAATGACCGGTTGCCGTTATTGTTTAATGGCACCTGGCAGCGTCAGGGGAATCGCGATGGGTCCAACAGTCATCTAATTTCTGATCTACCTTTTGTCTGTAAAGCCAAACCCTGTTTTTTTTTTTCCAAAACCCAACCACGTGCGTTTGTTGCTGAAGGAAAAAACAACATTAATTGGTGGTGTTGTGCAGACATACTGCATTTATTTTGAAAGAGACTGTATGCAAACTGTACATTTCCTGTGTAAACAAAGTGTATTTTGAAAACAGACGATGCATGTAACAGGCTGACGTCGACACAGCGTCCCAATACATCAACCACCAACACACCCAGGGTACCCTGCACGTCATATCTCAGCGTGGAAAGTCTATAACCAACTGTCAACATGCGACAAGGTCAGAGCAAGAATGTGTTGATAAAATGCACTTGAGTTTAAGGATATGTAGTATATTCTTGTTGTTTTATGTCTCAACATCTGCTGTGAGAACAAATGCTGTATTCACTCATGTCAGTGACAATGGCGCTCTTCAGGTAGCTGACGCACCACGTTTGTCCTCTGATAATGCAACACTGTGATGTGATTGTGCAACTTAACAGTACTGTATTGACTCATGTCGACGATGACCCAACGGTGTTTTCTCGTTTAGAGAACGTGCCTGTCAGAAAATTCTTTCTCCTATCATACATGATATGTACAATAGGAGACGTAAGACTAGTTGTTGTTGTTGTTGTTTCCTGTTTTGTCTCAATAACTGAAAAGAAGTCATAAAAACTTCTCAGCAACTTATTTACATTTTATGTATTATTCATAGAAATTCTGCTTCTATGGGATTATTACATATCACAATCATATATCACATCTGATTGACCTTATCCTGGGTAGATGATTTTAGTGCTCTCCACACTCAGCTCAACATGTTGTATCATGTTTTGCACTCAGACTATACATAAAGATACATATAGTGTCTGTGGTTATATAAACAAAGTTTTCGAATTTGGGATTTTATTTAACTCTTAGATACATTTCCAAAATATGAATATAACCATAATTAAAATAATTATGTTTAAATGTTTTGTTTTATTTTCCTTTTTTATTATTTTGGTTTTCATATTTGAAATAAACACTTCAATCAATCAATAATATGACATCATGACAAATAATATGATTGGGGATCTACTCAAATGACCTCCTGTGGGTCTCACTACATTGCAGGCCTATCACCATCACTGCATTTCATATTTATTTATTAGTGTTCATAGATTATTCATGGTCTGGTGTCAATGTTAGCAGCGCAAACCTAAACCTGTATACGTCAATACCTCTTTATTTATCGCAAGTCATATCATCATTGCAATGTTCAACAGCGTTATCATCACTTATCACATTTTCCTGATATCATGCAGCCCTAATAGCCTTTTATTTATCTTCCTGAAAGTTAAGTACCAGAGGCCAAACAATTAGCAAACATGGTCATTATCAAAAAGATAATGCAAATTATCAGATTTGTTGCCTTAATTTAATGAAACAGCACTCAGCATCCAGCTCACACGTCTCAGATTCCAGTGTCTCTCAGAGTGCCCTTGAACGCACCACAAAGGACAGCTTCCATACATTCCCCACTTGCAGCTGCATTACTATGCAGACATAACTTTGATTAAAGATAATGGCAACTCAGTGATCCCTGTGATATATCACCCATTTTAAGGACGTTTCATTTCTCTACAAGACGATTTTTATTGCACACTGAAAATAATGGATGGCAGGAAATGAGTCTACAAAACGTTTGGCATGCTCTGAGAAATGTTTGGCAGTTATGTAAACCACAGGGCAATGTGTAGTTAATAGGTTCAAACATGCAACCAGCAGCATTAGCTTCATCCAAAGCAAATAACATGCACACATTCCAGTGTTTAATTTTAGCGGGAGCGTATCAATATACTAATGAACGGCTTTGTTCTGACATTTTACATTTTGCAGGTTGTTAATCCCGCCACATGTTGTTGTGGCTCAGTTCATGTCTATCCTCCTCTACATTGGCAGGGAGAGCTTAGGATCACTTGTGTCTCGATAGGCAGGAGGCAGGTAGAATTTGCTGAGGGATGGAGGGAAGGAAGGATATGGAGTGGAGGGGTGTTTGTGCAAGTGAGGGATAAGCGGGGCTGGAGACGTGACAAGAAATGGGATCAATGGGAGGAAAGAAAGAGATAGGGAGGAAGAAAATCCCAAACCTAAGAAGAGACAGATGCTTCACAGCCAGCAGTGCTCCACCTCCAACACAAACATGGATGAGGGATGATGGTAAGAGGGGAGAGGGGGAGGGAGGGAGGGCTGGCACTTGGTAAAGAGACAGAGTGTACAGTGTGAGAGCTGCCCTGACTGAGTTGTTGTCCATTATCAGAAAAGCTCTAACGCTCTTTTTTTTTTCTACATTGTGATAGCCCATTCTCTCACAAAGCGAATAGGCCATTTTTAGGCCATTATAAAAGCTGCAAAAATAACACCAATTACTGAAGTGAAAGACTTTTTTTAGGAGCGGGCTAGAAGGGCAGCGGGGAGATAAAAGACAGAACAAAGTCTACTGAATTGCCCTGAGTCATGATGGTTTAATGAGCACCTGGTAGTTTTGTTTTGGATTTTGATAACTAAATGTTTGTTCATTCCCAATTTTCATGCAACAGCGTACGAGTGATAATCACATGCACTGCCACGTATTGATGTGATTTAATTCATCCTCGTGTGGAGCACACAGTGTGCCCAGACTGCTGTGAAACTCAACATAGTTCATAGCTGACTTTCAAAACCTCGATTGTGAGCTGGGAGAACATTTGTGAAATAGCTATGAAGCAGGGGAAGACATCTCTAAAGCGGTTCTACACTGCAGTTTGGGCTGAAAAAAAAAAAACGTCTTAATTTATGATTGTACATCAAGAAAGACCATCTTTCTTTGTAGGTAAAAAGTAGGTCTGTACCAGATTCAGATTTATGTCGGTCCAACCTGGTCTCATTTTGAAGTCGTCGAATATTGGCACTTGGGCAGTGACTTCTGGCGTCAGACACCAACAAAAAAGCCTATCTTTTTCGTTGCTGTTATTGTGAATAAGCACCCAGCAGCATCAGGGGGGAGAACATGCAAACATGGAACCGTCTTGCGTCCTGCACCACTGCGCCGCCCACTTTGGAAATGTGCAACATCAATTTTCGCTACACTAGTTACCATAAAAAGCCATAGATTGTTTCACATTAAGTTACTGTGAGCTGTAAATTTACCACCTCTAAACAGAGGGCAAAAGATAACGTTATCTCTCTCAATTTTTTTCCCTGGAAAACTGTCTCTGTCTCACTCAGACTTAATATGGGTCTGTGTCAGCAGCTGCCTGTACTGGAAAACGGTGCAAAGGCAAGGAGCACTCACTCCGGAGCCAAATCTGGGTACCCAAATGTCCCTATGAGTACACTGCGCACTGACTGACAAACAAAAACTGCTCAACTTGAAAAAATCTCAGTACAATGAGAGGTCCGACATTGATGACTTTCTCCGACTTTCAGGGTGCAGCCCCTGTAAAGAGTACTTTATAAATATGTTGGACCAATATTTTGTATATTTCTTGAAAACAAATCTACCTAAACGACCAAAACCAACAACAAAACGATCCCATTGTTTCCATACATATTTTTAGTTGTCGTAAATTCTCACTAACTCGCCACATCCGCCGCTGAAAATAGTCCCCGACATTGGAGTAATGTTTGCTAAAAACCAGGGGGCCCTGATATTTTAGGACAGAAGTTATTGAAGTTTTGTCAATAACGTAACCCCTTTGAAATATTTCTTTAACCATGTACCCCCTGACCGACACAAAAAGTTTTTTGGTAGAAAAAAAAAACTTATAAAAAGAGATACTCTACAGCCCTGTGCCATCAGTGTCTCATTTATTGAACAACTTTATAAGTGAATAACACTTAAATGCTTTCAAATGTTAAGAATCCATCACTAAATTTATGGAAAACCATTGAGACAGCATTGCAGTTGAGCTGCTTCTTTTTGATATGCTGCACTTAAAATTTAGTGATATAATTAATTTAGTAATTATGTGTGACTGATGTTTTCTTTTTTAATTAACATTAAAAAAAAAAACCTCACATACCCCCTGTGGTACTCCAAAGTACTCCAAAGAGTACATTCAGCACATCTGAGAAACACTATTTTGGCATATCAGTGTCAGGTAAAACTGGTGTGAACATCTGAACCTCTGCAAATTACTGTACTGCAAATTACCTGTAGATGAAAACCCAAAACATCCAAGCCATAGTGTGACACAAGGCAAACATTAGTTTGTATTATTGTGTCTGTCTGTATCAAATCAACACTAACACATTTTTAAACGTGTTGTTCAGTGCTTATCCCTGCGCTTTACCCATATATGAATACATGTCAGATTTACTGCTCTCTGTTGGCAACTCTTACGATTCCACATATAGCCAGATCATCAAAGCTTTGTCAAGTCAGGGAGATCCTCCAGGTGAAAAATGCTTTGGTGAACAAGAGGGGATGTGTTTAATGTCTCTGGCAGCAGCAACAGCGGTTTGTTTGGGCTGAGCAAGACGAGAGGAAAAAAAATGAGGCACTTAGCATGAGCAACAATAGTCACCAAGGCTGAACAGACGGAGGGAGACAAAGAAAGACAAAAGACAAAGAAACTAGAATTACTGCCTTGCGGATGTGTGCCTCCGCCATCCAGTCAAGCTGCAGTTTAAATCCATTCCTGTCCAGAATCATATAAAACATGAAGTGAAGTCTTTGAAGGAACGTTGTAAAAGGTATGAAGTGTACTATTGGCATGGGAGTTACCACTGCATTGACATGTTTGACTCCACTGAATAATTTCCAGTTGTTCCTCATCCTATTCAAAGGTTTAAAAGATAGATAATGTTTGCTGTACAGATTGTGAAATCTCTTTAGGCACTTTTTTTTATTTGATTTGTGATACAGGGATATATAAAGAAAATCAATTTCACTTGTCATTTTTAAAGAAGTAGTTCACTGCTGGAAAGATTGTATTTTCATTTTATGTAGTATAAAGATGCAAATACATGACCAGAGAGAACAAAAGACAGGTGAAAGGTGGTGTTTGCTGTTGCTGAAGAGGTAGAAAACCTACAACTACCAGAATGCTCTGTACTACACTGGACTAATAAATGCTCAAGCTGGTGATGTAATGCAAACTTTGTTTAGACATAGGAAACAATATGGTGGCCTGTTGGTCTTAGTTTCACTGTTGGATCCAAGTTTTCTAAGCCTCCATTTAACAATAACGGAAAGAGAATAGAGCCAACTTCCTGTTTACAAATTCTCGTATAGAACGCTCCAGGGACGACATTTTTCTGTAGGCTGACGCGAAAGTTAGCATCGCCCTGCATCCCTCAACAAAAAGCCCATGGGATTTTTTTATTAAAGTTTAGATTAATGCTCTGTAGCAGACAAAAGTTTATGGTACTTACAAAGCTAACATGCAGCTATGAACAAACTACACCACAATTTCATGACTTAACATCGCCCCCACAACGAGGCTGTAAAGCCGTGCTCAGCGTGACGAGATTCTGTAGCCTTATTTAGCTATTTGTTAGCAACTGCTTTTTGTAAGAGACAGAAAAGAAAACATTTTTAAAAATCCATTGGTTTCAAGGCGAGGGAACTAGAAGTGCTAAAATGCTAACTAACTGGGTTTTAGGACTACAAGTAAGCCAAAAGGTGCACTAAAATATGTTTCTGGAGATACTATAGGTAACAAACAGGCAGTACAGTAACAGAATCCTACATTTGATAAACACTGCCTCATTTTACAGTTTGATCTGAGTTTAGACTGAGTTTGAGAGAGAGGAAGAGAGGAGCGGCTTTCTCTCTCAATCAACTTCTAAACTCTTTGTGTCCATGGTGGTGGGCATACAAAAATTAGGAAGTACAATCAGTAGTTTGTGCAACAGTCGTAGCGTGTAAATTCACTGAGGAAAACCAAAAACGTCAACATATATACAGATATATTCACATATTCAACCTGGCAGTACAAAAGATCTTTACAATCAGCAAAGTTTCATTCACCAAATATTAGTGTCACCAATTCAGTATCTAACCAAATGTCTCCTTGTCTGTTCCTGAGTTATGATATGGAATAACAGAATAAAAGTGTTTTTGCAGAACATTATGATGTCACAATGAAGCTGACCTTTGACCTTTAGGATATGAAATGCCATCACTTTTTCCTACTGAAAATGTGTGTGAGATTTTGTCACAATTAGAGAAACAATCGTTGAGTTTTGTTGATGTGAATGTAAAGTAAATGTGTTTTTGAGGTCACAGTGACCTTTGACCACCAAAATCTGATCTGTTTATCCTTGTGTCCCGGTGGATGCTTTTGCCCAATTTAAAGAAATTCCCTTCAGGTGTTTCTGAGATATTGTGTTTACAAGAATGGGACGTTCATCCATACAGACGGATGGACAACCTGAAAACATAACGCCTCAGGCCACAGCTGTCGCCGGAACGGAAGCAAATGCTCCACCTTTGCCCTGAGGTGCTTAGCAACAACAAGCCTTCAGGATATGTACAAGAGCTCGTCTGCAGTCTGTGCTGAAAGCTGCTGTTCCATTATCAGCACGCCGCTTTGTTTAATCTGGTGAAATCTCATCGGAAGCAGCCGTCATCACCTTCTGTTTCTGCTGCACGACCACTTCCTTTGCAATTTAACAGATAGCTCCTTCTGAGGAAAAAAGCCTGAGAGTGCAAACAGGGAGATGACAAGTGGCTTCAAGCTTCATGATCTCATCTCTCAGATCGAAAATCTCATTTGTGTGACTACACGATGGCCTGCTGGAGTATTTCTTTTGACCATGTTTTGTACAGCAAACAAGCACTTTCTCCACTCAATTGTGAATTGTCATTGTAATGTGATTTCCATCAGCCCGATGTGGCCGCTCCTAGAGGCAACCAAAGGCACACAGCGGTGACAGAGCTTTTGTTTTAATGTCGATACTGTCACAAGATATCACACTCTAGCGGTGACGCGCACTTCAGCGGCAAGACGTGGCTGCGATCAACTAATTGAGGTCGTTTGTTTGACAAGCTGTAATCTGTGTGCAGAATAAAATGGACTCCTGTTCATAAAAATGAAGTAAACAGTGCTTTTGATGTACTGGTCACAGATGATGACTTATTGATAAAGTCATTATGTTGTCTTGCATTAGTCAGGCTGTGCATGTTTATGATAAATGACATGATGCCAAATTGAAACCGTCTGTCTTTAGCTAAATGATGAATGGCAGGAGGCATCTCCTGTCCAATGTGTCTGATTATCTGCTGAATCGACTCACTCACGCTGTCAGGTGGCTCTGGTATGCTTAGCTCCAGCTCATAATTTCAAAACAGCACCAACACCACTGTCACTCTGAGGCAGAGATTTATATTCGCGAGTGCTTTCCAGGAGTCCTCTGCCAGCTCCTCCAGAAATATATCAATGCCTTTTCCTGCATTTCTATATACATTTATGACTACTGCGTGACGAACGCATTATCATTAGAATAGTCATAATACTTAATTCATTCGTAATCGTCAAAGCTAAATCTAAAAACTGGAAATGCTTGTGTGTATTATTATGGCATTAAACCTACAGAACATTGCATTTTTATTTCATCTTTATAGAGCATAGATTTAGTTGTTATATTTATAACTGCTATTACAGAAAACCAAAGTGAAATGCTCCAATCAAAGAAAGTGCAATAAAGTTTTAGCAGCCAGCAACTCATATCAACAGTTTAAATATAAACTTGTGAAAATACTGTGCTTCAAGGCCTCGGCTTGATTTTGTGATTTTGTGATCATCTATTGGAGTTAATTAGGATTACAAATGTGTTATTGTGCCTGATATCAGCTGATGTCAGCTGACGACTCAATTGATTTTTTGAGCAACGGTGAGCTTTAAAACTATTTGGGGTTTTTGGCACGCTGTTGGTGAGCTGGCTTGGAGCCCATGGTTAGAGTCCAAGCACAATTCTAGCACATGTCAGAATTTGTATGCGGTTTATATGAGAGAAAGATCAACCTGAGAGGGGAAATTCAGGGCAAATACAAGTCCTAATGCTTAAGACACAGGTGAGCATATCTGGACTTTCTTTTTTCTTTGAACTCGGCTCATTCATTAGCCTGAATTATGAAAGCTATTCAGGAACAAGAAACTATACAGTTCAATTTAATACCCCTCCTCCACTAAAATTAGCTCGTGCACACAGGTTTGTAAACTCAGAAACCTGCTAAAAATACGCTCAAGACTTCTTTCCCATTTCCAAAGCCTTGGTTTTTGACGTCTCTGGTGTGAGACCGGGTTGGTAAAGGGCTTTAAATTAGCGTGTTTGACCGGGTGTTTGGAGCTGAAGCTGATATATACCCTTGACTACTGCAGAGTCATTTGACCTGGGTGTGAATGCTGACTGTAACCTTTCCACTACATGCAAAATCACAATGTTAGTAGGTGTTGGTGGGCTTGATACCCAGTGGGGAGGGGGCTTAAGAAATTAACTGAACTCCAGATTTAGAAATGTGGGGATAAAAAACTGATTTGTGTTCCATTACATAAGAGCCTCCAAATGGGATGTGTCTTTTTTTACCCCATACTGACGTCAAAGATAACTGATGGTGTACTGCTGTACACAACAGTTCACACACCTGATTACACTCTGCATTTCACATTTCTGCATTATTGGGTAATTATGTTCTCCAATTCTCCCCAGAAAAATCTAACATTTCCTGTAATACACGACTTTTCCTCATAAAACTGTAAAAAGTTTGATTTTCTCTACTTATTTTTTATATTTCAGGGAACTTGTAATGACTTTTTTTTAATCACTCAAAGAAATAAATAGTGAAATCTCTGGTAGAAGTAAGCCCATTCCAAACTGTATCATAAATGTGGCACTACCCACATCATGGGCAATGAACCAATCCTCCGGAACATCCAGTCATTTTGATATAGTACGATGAAAGTCCTCTGAGCCTTGTTAAAGTGGGATGTATTGGCATTCTAATAAAGAGAATATTTCTCTGAGTGTGAAATACGATGTGGGGCATCCTGCCTAATAGTGCTTTACTTCTGCTAAAGGTGCTCAGAGACCGGGGGATTGCTCGGCTCCCTCATTCCCATCGTCGTCCTGGGGAAGGTTTAGTGTTCTTTAGTTTCATTTATTTTAACAGGAAAACTGCAAATGATTTTAGATCCGTGATGTGCTATGAGTCTAACCTAGATTTAAAAAAAATCAGTGATAACTGTGACACAGACAAATTCACAGAGTCTGAGATAAGATTACATTTACCAATATGGAAACTACAACAGATTTTAAGAGGGAAACCTTAGTGAGTGTCGCTGATGAGTGTGACCAATGCCGTGCCCTTCTAGTAATTAAATACTTGTAGCATTGCAAGATGTATTAATCAACATGCGCTGATTGAAAAAGAACATCAGTTTCCAGAGCAGAAAAATAAGGCAAGGTGTACCTGCTGATTGACGATGGAAAGGATCTTGTCTTAAAATAGCCTGGTGGGATAATTAGTGAGTGATTTACGAGTTGCTGAAGGTGTGATGTACACAGTCACAGTGTAAACTGCTCTGACATCCTCCTGAACTATTTATGATGTGGAACACAACCAGCAAACGGCTGCACTGCACCAGGGTGTCAACACGAGCGTACATTCTCACCCAGCTACACATTTCTTTGGAAGAGCACGGTGGCGTGGGAGAGGGCTTGAATGTTTGATGTGTAGCTCCTATCTCTGCTGAAGCCCCATTTGTTGGAGCGTTCTCCCTGATGAAGCTAACAACCAGCAGCTAGCCACAAAGTACAAAGGAAGGAACCGTGTTTATGCAAGAAGGCTCTCTGTCTGAGTCCCAACAGCAGTGGCAGCGGGCCCAGTCGGAGCAGCAGAGCACTACCCACTGCACCAATGAATGCACTGATAAGAGTCTTTCACTGAGGCCATCAAGTTCCTTCTTCACTCCCTTTAGCTTCCGAGGGACACTGGAGTTTATGTAATGGGTCACAAAACCATCCAGGGATCTTAAAGCGCTGTAGCCACCCAGCTAATTATACAGGCAGAAATTAGCTTTTCAAGTGGATGAGGAGAGCAGTAAGTTCTCAGAAATATGCTGCTGAGTCAGTCCCATAAACTGTATATGGCAATGAGTCATTTCATTATAGTAACAGTTTGCCTTTGGAGCACAAATTTTAGATTACTCTGTGTTTTTGCCCACAGCACAAACAAACTTCTGCAAGGGTTCATCAATACTGATGAACTCATTATTTATCAGGTGAAGAGGTCTGAAAGGGCGAGAAACATCTGCAGCCAGATGACCTTACAGGTTGTAAACAAACCCGGCAGGTGAAATTTATTTGGAAGAGAAATAAGGTAACAATTAAACTATTATCCAAACTAAAAGGTCTACTGTGCAGGATTTAGGCATCTAGTGACTGCAGTTGTCAACTAAAAAACGTAAATGGTACGTGAATCGACACTCTGTAGGATCAATTCACATTAAAGGGCAACTTCAGTATTTTTTTTAACCTGGATCCTGTTTTTCCATTTTTTGTGTCTAAGTGATTGTGGGAACAACAAATTTCAAAATTGGTCTAGTATTGGGTGAGAGCACTGCAGCTGGCAGGAGCAAAACTGGCTGCAATGTAAGCACTTGGGGCAATTGTGCACTATTTATGTATGCCCACTAATAGTGCTTGTTTTTGCCACTAACAGGCTCAGATTGTCTGTCAACATTATGGAAAGGATCCCTTTGTTAAAGAGCAAGATTCTTTTTGTTTAACCAAAACAGCCCAAAAACTGCCATCACCAAACTCACCAGACGCCATTTAAACAACAGTAATTTTCACATGTACAGAGCTAGCATATTTTCACACATACGTAGGTGAAGTAAGGGCTGATTTCAACCAAATCAGAGTTGGCAACACATTCTTACTTTCACCTTGTTATATATCAACGTTTGGTCATGGACTTTGCATGTCGAGATATGACATGCAAGGTACCCTGGGTGCGTTGGCTGTTGAAGTTCTGGGATGCCGTACCAACTTGAGCATGATAAATGCATCATCTGCTTTTTAAGTATGCTTCCGCTCTCAAAGAAAATGTACATTTTACACACAGTCTCTTTCAAAATAAGCACACTACGTTGGTACAACACCTTAAATTGAAGTTTTTTTTCCTCAAACTACACACGCACATGGTTAGGTTTATACAACAAAAGTACGTGGTTCAGTTTAAGTAAAAAGAACAGGGTTTGGCTTACAATCTCACAGGAAGCGAACACCAGACAGAAAAGAGGGACCAATATGGCTTTTGTGAGTTTTATTGTTTTTTGGGGAGCGGTTTTGACTGTCAAGTGAGGTATGTTTTATAATAATAAAATTACTTAAATGGAGTCTGGTAGGTTTGGTTAAAGCGATTCTATTTGTGGTTAAACAAAAAGGATCTTACCCTTAAACAAAAAGGCAAAAAGGTCAATCTATGTAGAGATCATTACCATAATGTTGTCAGACATTTAAAATAACAACCTGAGTCTGTCTGTGGCAAAAACAAATAACTTAGTGGACATACATTAATGGTGAGCAAATGCCCTAAGTGGGTAAATTGCACCCTTTTTTGCAGTTGCAGGCTGCAGCACTCTCATTCAATACTGGATCAGTTTCAAAACTTGTTTCCATTAGTCAATTAAACACAAAAATATGTAAAAATAGGGTGTAGGTTGAAAATACCAAAGTCACAAAGTTTAAATCAATAGGTGCCAATTTTCAGTACCTAAGATCACACCTGGGTGAAAACACGACGTGCCCATAGAGCTCAGCCACTTTCCTAGCAACAGTCTCAGTCTAACTGGTCTGTTTTCTTTTCTGATATGTTTTAGAAATAGCTCAGTATCACTGCTGTTTTGTGACTGAGCTTTTTTAAAAATACTTATTCCACATATCTGTCAGCTGTGTCTAAACAGAGAGTGAGAGTGACGAGCAGACACACAAGAAAGACACACACAAGCAGCAGAGATACAGACAGAGACACTCCATGTGTGATTAGAAAAGAGCAGAGGAGCAGAATCCCTTGTTGACTGCAGCTTGTTCAAAAATTACACGTTTGTTATAACAGAGGAGTAAATTACCAAGAAAAAAAGGTACTGCTGGGTATTGAATTCGAGGTACCAGCATTGCGACTGTTTCAAATGTGGATGGTACCCTACACTGCTGTAGAAAAACCACGTCAGACTCTGTGTGAGAACACCCTCTCTGTATGTAAATGGCTCATTCTGAGACAGAAATGTTAGAAACATTACTGAAATCAATGTGGTTGCACATGGAAAATGTCTGGTTGCAACCAGACCCAGCCACTGGCTATGACTGTCTCAGTATGAGTGGGCTAAATGGCCAAACCAGATAAAATACACTGCTTTTTCACAGTCTCCGACACACCATTACAGTCTGCAATGGGTCAGCAGTTTCCCATGATGCAATTTTCATGCGTGTCCACTGGATTTCTGGTCAATTTCCATCCCATGTGAAATCCCTGCATATTTCTCTTTCCTCATTGCTCATTTCAGAGATGAATCAGTCTGAGGCTAGAGTTACTGAACAGTGAGTGTGCACTACTCAAGAAAGGATCAGCCCACTGAGTGTCTCTATAGTTACCGCTCCTCGTTGTGAAAATGTGACTTTATTGTTTGTGTCAATTACAGATGATTTGATTAAAGGCTGGTCGATGTTGTTAGAACATCCGTGGTACTCCAGCGAAAAGAAGTCACTGATTAAATTACGAATATTTATGACTTACAGACACCTTTTGTTCCACTGACAGAAACACGAGAGTGACATCTTTGATTAGGATCTACATGGGAGACTACAGATCTCTCTTGTTTCTGGAATATAACAGCCATGGGTATGAAAGATTACGAATGACAACTGGGTCCTCCCGAGGCATCAGCCTGGCGGAGGGTGGGTGCGATGTGGGTGTCAACTCTACATTCCTGAGGCAAACACAAGCATCGCCCGGGTGAATCTACAGTACATCTCTGCTCTTCACCCCTGCTGGGCCTCTCCTCCATAAAAATGAGAGAGCTGCCTTCATGACAGACTGGGAAGGAACAGAAGTAGCTTCCTGTCGTGACGAGGGCGTGTTATTCACCCTTGGATGCTGTCAAACAACAGCCAAGTTTATCACTTCCTCCCAGGGTCCTCTTGGGCCATCTCACTCCGTTATACTGATGAATGGCTCTGCCAACTAAATCCTAAAATAAAAGTCTTGCAAAACAAAATATTTTATGTATCACCATGAGATCATATTCAAGTAAGAGCCAAAGACACAAGGGCAGAGAGAAGGAGGAGCACTTTGTGAAAATAAACTCATTAGCAGACGGAATGATAATCTGTGATCACTATGCTCCTGGCTTGGCCTAAGGCATGCATATTAAGTGATTATCACAGCCTGGAAACCTAAACCCAGGGGAAAACCTTTAATATACGTTGCGTTGAAGGGCTCCATTCATTAAAATGCCTCATTCAGAGGGAAGCACAGTTCTACTCAGAGTCAACAGCAGTTGTGTAATAGAGGGAAATCAGCAGTTCTAGAGAGAGAAGCTCCAAATGCTATGTGTGGATTAGACTTAAAAGATGACTAATCAATTCGGGTCCTACTTGTTATGCATGCCAATAGCAAGTCCTCTTGGTCTTCCAATACTGACAATAAATTGGTACATTTTTTTTCTCTCAAGTCAAGTGGTCCTTTTTGAAATTTAGGACTTAACCGATTCATTTTGAAAGTGCCATGAACACCAAGTTCCATAACTTTACAATGGCCAGAGATAATGTTCTGTAAACAGTGGCACCAAGCACGCGCTGTACGCCCCAGCTGTAGTGCCCTATAAATTTGGTTGGATTTGACTGGTTTTCAGTGTTTGTTTTTCATCAAATTGCTCTTAACTCCTTCTGAATTTACCATTGTTTGCACGATTCTGTTTACATAGATCTAAAATAAGACCCATAATAGCGAGGGCATTCATTCTTTTTGCAACAGAAAGATAAGTCTTCTGTCTCCCCTGTCATCACTACTTCACGCTACACGAAGCTCAGCATAAGTTCAATCAGGAGGACTGTCTTTGGGCTCATACATTCACAATTCTCTCCATCCCACTCCCACTGCCTCCTCTAATCAGCTGACTACAGGGGCTCACTCTTATCCAATCAAACTTTGCCATGACCTCTATCGGCCGATCAGGATACTACTGCAAAATTTTAACTCTGCTCTCTTTTCTGCTGCTGTCAGCCGTCATTTTAGATTGTTCACTACTGTTGTTGTTATATTTGCAGTGTGCACTCCACAACCCTCTTGAGTTAGAGAGATTTTTAAAATGATCTAAGTTTTGTATGAGTTCCCGCAGGACATGGGAGTCATATGTCCCGGCTGACAGCCAGCTGATTGGATCATTGTTTAAATATGACTTCCTACTCACTGATCACTGCTACACCAATGCCACCACACACCAGTGTTGCTGCTGCTGGCAAAGCTTTACCTCCACCACCCAAGCCTCCACCTTTCTGATCCAGAGTTCGAACATGGCTGTACGGTCAAAACAGTATTTAATGTCTTGCTTGGGCCCACTCTTGTATACCCGGGGGGATTTTCTGCATCACGCTCCCAGTTTTGGCATAGGATGCTGCTTGTCTAATAGGGAACACCTCAGTGTGGAGAGTGGAGCCATCAGCGCCAAACATAACTGTATTTCCACTGGTTGCAGAAAAAGGTTAAATTCATGAGGAGAGTGTTCCTGACTGGACTGTAGTTATAGTTATCGTTATTGTTCTTGGTGTGGATGACCCTTAAAACTCTAGTTTGGTTCATGATACCCAGAAGATGATACCTGATGGTTTTGGTGCCACAGTGATCCCGATAGAGTCACAATCATTAGGTCCATATGTTCATTATATTCTAATGCATCATCGAATGCAGCTCCTTCATGTTCCCACAGATGATGAACCCTTTTCATTCTGGACCCTCCGAGTTTTCATCTAGTGAAATCAAAATGTCAGATTTGCACACAAGATGATCTGATGATGTCATTGTTAGACCGCCTTTTAATATGCTGAGCATATTTCATGCTCCAAAGAGGGAACGTCCTTTGATCTGAATGAGCCCATTGCCTTTTCTCAAGCACAAAATCCTCTACAGCACAAACCTTTGGCAAAATCATCAGTAAGTTGTTGATTCCATCCCACACGTCATGTTTTTGGGTGAAATGTGCTGTCCATCCTCCAGGGACTACTTGAAACGGTTCTGTGACAAATGACTAAATTTAGAGTGACAGAGAATGTAAACGTTGCACCATTCATTCCTACTCTGCTGTCAAACTGAAACAATATTTGACACAACAACAGTTGTTCCATTTCCCACCTTCCAAAACATACAGTGCAATAAAAGTACAGTGTTGGTACTGAATGCATGTCCTAGTTGTTTATTTGCTTGTCTGTTTGGATAGCGAGGGTGGGGGGGTATTTTATGACATCTGTTCGTCCAATTCTGCCAAATACACAACAAACTAGAGAAGGAATGGAAAAATGAACAATTATTGATTGGCTGAAAGAAAAAAAAATCTAACACGGATGATGGAGCTGCTTTGAATGTCTCTGTTTGTTTACTGACCAGAAAATGTTCGCTGTGTAACCTCGACTGTAGACATGAGCAGAGTATTTCAAAATCTCTGTAGTCTTCTGGTTGTTCCTTGCCCACTGCTGTGTTCCTCCCCACTCCTTCTCTTGTTTTGCTGAGAGCACTGTTTAATCTCCTCTATATCGTCCATATTTATCTGCAAAATAGCCCCTATTTTGCTGAAAGCCATTTCATCCTGCACATGCTGAAGGGATTACTCTCCTCAGCTAACATCTTTCTTATTAAAGCAATGCTAAACGGATGAGCTATCGCTAGAGGTAAAATGCATGGTTGATGACGAACAAAAGTGACAAGTGAACAACAAATAAATTACAGTTTAAGGAAGGGTGCTGCCATCAAGGACAAAGTGAGGCCGGGGGTAACGCACTCAGTCAATGACTGTGTAATATATCTCTGGTATGATGTTGTCAAGGCAATATGCTGGGATTTAAACACAGCAATATCAGCCAGCAACACAAGGACCAGAAAAATGATGTACAACACAGATCTCAGATTGCACGGCAAATGTAAACTGTTCCTCTCTGGGAAGGAAAATCGGGCACATGACAAAAGATCACAGGAATGTTCAGTCTGCATTAAATGATAGGTTGAATGTTTTCCACCACAGAGCTTATTAAAATATTGTTACACATCATTCGTCAGCGTGCACTGCACAAACCCATCTGTACAGCTGTCTAATCAATCAGGGTTTAAATTAACAGGGTGCATTTGGGTTTTAATGAAAGGAGGCTCACATGTAGTCAGGCATCTTTTCTTCTATTTACAATTGAAACCACTCAAAGTATCCTCATACAACGCTCTGTATGACATCCTACAAATTCAGCCCCCTAAATGATGGCGACATCTTCAATGCAAAGTTACACAACTTAAGTAAAGTTACAAAGGTTAGGTTTAGAAAATGAAAAATGGTTAGTCTTCTGGGGAAAGTTGCGTGTTTTGTCACCCATCCACCACTCAAACCTACGTCCTCAACAGACCGCTCAAGATCACTTCCTTATTTATTCCCACCAGCGCACTGGTCACATGATCTCAGCCTTCCAAAATACGGAATTCATGCAGGAAATACTGGCTCATACGTATGTAGGATATATACATTTTGGTTCTGATCACAAGGCAATACTCATCTTCATTGGTCCACTACAAACATGACGTATCATGTGAAACATGGAAGTAGCTACATGCCCATTAGCCCACA
>JAPZEB010000006.1:30927562-30942496 GCA_029783705.1 Chaetodon striatus
AAAGATTAAGACGTATCCTGAGTGCTATATCATAGGCAACTGGTCTTGCTTGAGTTTCTTGAAGATCTTCCCCCTCTCATCCAAGAGGCCTCTTCAGTTCTAACACACTGGTGTGGAGTCGAAGGCACGAGCCGTGTGTAGGTGTGGGTTCTTTAAAACCTGCGACTCTGCACCAGTGCTTTAGAAATGAAGAAGCCTGTTGGATAAGAAGTGAAACGTCTTCAAGAAACTCAAGCTAAGATTAACAAAGTTCAGTTGTTCCCAGCTGGTCCAGCCACAGGGTCCAGATTTCTCCTTAGTCATTAGTTCGAGCTCCACACTTGCGTTTGGCCATGTCCTTGACAACAGGACTTCAAAATAAAAGCTTTGTGCTAGAAGTTTGTTTTACTTCAAAATAAATTAAGTTTTTACAAACTTGAAATGTTTGACAGTCAGTTGAGGCCCATTCAGAATGGAATCATGACCCACTTTTGGACCGCAACCCACCAGTTGGAAACCACTGACATAGATAGCGAACTACCCCTTAGCTAAAGTAAGCTTAACAGCTACGCAACTTTTTAATAAACCTCTTTCCAAATAAATAGACATTGAAAAGCATTAATGATTTTTGAAATTTTACACACTATTGACATTATTTTGATAAAATGGCATTACATCTGTTGAAGAGCACATTATGACTTGTTTACGACTCTCAAAGTTTAGGACTTGAGACTTGACTTGGGACTTATCAGTCCTGGCTTGAGACATGAGTGCAGCAACTGCAGACATACTTGTTACTTGCAAAACAAGTCACAAATAACAACTCTGGAAGTGTTATAAAAAAAATCATAGTTTGAGAACTTTTTCATTTCCACTAAATTGAACTTTGACGACTCATCTACAAGCCACTAAAATGACTGTAATGAGGAGCTCCCAGCCAGATGTGGCTGTTCATAACTGCAGCAGTGGAACATAAGGCTCTGTGAAAGCGAGTATATTAAGACCGAGTTGAAACACTGAACCAAGACAAACAGCGAATAAGGCAAAGAGAGACCCTGGAATCTTGAGGGGCACCAGATATGGTAAATAAACACACCTCACATGGACTACATGTGTTCTTAGCAGCAGGAAACAAAGAGGATCCAACCCACTTTGAAAAATAAATGGTGCTGGGAAATATACACAAACACGAAACACTCACACACACCCAAGTACTTCTCCCCCACCAATGAAGGCCGTTCCCTGTCTTTGGGATTAGGGTCCACTCACATCACAGTCTAGATTTAAGGAGCTTGCCCCCCAGATTTCACGAACCGTTTGTTTCTAATTAAGGGGATCTGTTTTTGTAATGTGGGCATTAGGGCAACAGACGTCTGCAGTAAAAAAAAAAAAAAAACAATCTTTAAGAACTGTATTTTAACAGATGGTTGTATTAACTTGGTATTTTCATCTGCTGGAGCAGCGGTTGCCAAATCAGGGCCTGGGGATCTCTGGTGGTCTCTGAGACGGTTCCAATGAGTCCCCAGAAAAACTGGAATTTGTTTAAATATTCACTGGATTCCTTTAAAACCACCATGTGCAGAATTTCTTTAGTTGTGATTAAAGAATCTTTTCATTTAGTCTGATGGCATATGTTTTTGGTCATAGAAAAGTATACTGGTGCAGTCTACAGCTCTTTTTACACAGAGATCGCACGATAGATCTGCCACCAAGACCCTTCATTGAGCTGCTTATGCATTTTATACAGACCCAAATGACAGCAGTATAATGCTGCACCGTAGATAGCATGTTGGCATTGCGGAAGCAAAAGAGGTGCGATGGGTGTGATGTGTGACACAACAGCATTGGCCTCTTGAGTGACCAAAGATAACACATTATAAAACACAAGCTACGCCGGTGGTTCAAAATAGTATACACTTCTTGTCTTGGTCTCCTAAAGGGGCACGGTAGTGCCTAAACCCGTGTTACACAGATACAGGAAATTAATCCAAAATTGGCTGGATTATCAATGGTTTCTGATATAACATATAACACCATGGCAGCACTTTATACACAATAACAATCATTTACTGTCTCTGTTATATGGCGGCTGATCTCATCCTTTGCTCAGAGAGTAAGGAGCTCCCAGATCTCACTGTTTTCCCAATTTGCAGACATTTCTGGCTGCTGTTCTACTTTGAGTTAGCTGCTACATGAAGCTGTAGCAAAAGTTCAGTCAGGAAGACAATACCTTTCATGCTCAGGCTATAAGTCTCTTTCTCACCCTGCCATTCACTCCTTGCAAGTATGCTCACTCACTATTTCTAAGTGTCATCAATCAATCAACCAATAGCACAGCAACACACCTTCTCTGTCAGCCTATCATCTTATTGCTCCTTATTTTAAATATGGTTCTTTCTCTGCCATAGTTCTTTCTTGCTGCAGTCGTCCACGCCCTCCATCTCCCCATCACCACCCAGTCTTTACAGATTCATCGGCCTCATCTGCCTCAGCAGTCAGCAGCCTCAGAGTCAGCAGCCACCACCACCATCATCAGTGTCTGGACTCCATGCTGGGATTTATCCTGCTGCCGCTCAGATGTCCCTAAATCACAAAATATCTCCCTCTGGTGTCCAAGCAACAAAGACTTCTGTTAAAACTTAATCATCACAAATCATCTGTTTATCTGTACACTCATATTCTTTATTAAATATTTTCTCTACTGCATACTTGTGTCTCTCCTGATTAAACTACTGATTGTGCAGGATATGAACTAGTCAACTCATACGGTTACAAATAATAAACCTATGCTTATGTTTTTGTCAATAACTTCCTTCATTTATTTCCCTGGGCCTATTGTTATAAAAAAAATTCTGCCAGATATCTGGGAGAGAGTTGTTATTTTATTTTACTCTGCCAAAAGAGTAAAAAAAAGATTTTTGTTACTTGATTTGAAGGCCTGTCAAGGCTCCAACAATAAGCCTATCAAAACATATCAATTGTGTTTCATTGTGTTTTATTGTTCCACTAGCTTACTTAATTTCCATCATAGTAATAATGGGTACAATCATAAATAAAAAGTGACAGTTGTTTTTCCCCACACTGTGCCACAGAAACACTAAAATAATGTGCCAAGTGTAAATGAATAGGAGAATTGAGAATTCAAGAAAGCGAGGCAAAAATTGCTGAACCTAGTCACTAATTTATTTTGTACGCAGTAATAAGTCAAGTAATTCAGAGATAAGTAGTTTTAAGCTATTACTAATTTTCAAAAACACAGTATTGCTGATATTATACTTCAACGTGAGCCCACATATCACTGCTTATTCCTGTTTTGTGCCAAATCTCTTCTTGTTGTCCCTTTGCTTCAACACACATACTTGATGGAAAGGTCACTGAACGCCCAATTAGCGGTGACGTTTACAATTATGATTGTTGATGACAGTTAACAAGAGCTCCACTGGGCCAGGGGATCACTTAATCCAGAGTTTGGCGAGGGTTTTGAGGAATAGGTCATCCATCAGGGGAACAAACTCATCCGGTAGCAGCGAGTAGCTCAGGAATAGTTAGGCTCTTAATCATGTATGTCAAATGTACAACAGACGCCTGACACACTATGGGTAAACACAGCCAGAACATGCAGTAATCAACCATAAGGGTTTATTTACCTCTCGAGTATAACACAAAAGGAGGAACAAAAACAACAAGATGTGATTGCCATTTCAAACATGGCTGTGAAAAATTTGGTATAGGCTCTACCATCCTTGTGTGGATTCCCTTCACCACCTGCTAAAGCAAGATAAATTTCACAACCAATGAACAGCCACTTAGGTTCACAATGCTATAAAGGATGAAAGCAATGATGTATTTGTACTAAGAGGCACAGAATGAAACTCTCAGCACTGGCAAGCACAGTTAACCCCAGAAGAGATGAATTTGAGGCTCACTGACAAAAAAAAACGGCGAGGTTTTCTTTGCAGCTAAATTGTTTTCTTGGAGTTGTAGTCTCAGCACTGGCACGACTGCACTGGTGTAGCAGTTGGATGTTCTGGATATTTAATGTTGGCTGTTATTCTGTGTTTTCAACATGCCCTGTTGATTTGGGACCAGTGCCCAAAAGCCTTGAGTTCATCCCTGCTTAAAGGTCTCTGAATTGAAGCGTGTTCACATCCTGGTTGCGCTCTGTACTTCACACTATGAAGCATGAGAAATCACATAAGAAATCTCGTGTCTCCACTGTGTTTTACCTCTTCATTTACCCTGCACAGCCATTCAAGCGGACAAGCCCTCACAGAGGGAAGTACTGACCAACACAAATGAATCCACTCCAGCTTAAACTGTCAGAAATAACAAGCCTTTCCAGCTTTCTGACAGACTCGCCACAGCTTTGGATTGCAGAATTCAAGAAATTCTTCCTATGTCCTATTTCAACAACCCGACTGTTCATGGGCCACGCTCTCTGTGGATTTATACCACATCCACATTCACACTTACACATTTTCATTTTAAAGTAGTGTGTAAAAATGAAAACGATCTTTGTACACACAAGCACTTTAGCACCATTTAAGAATTAAACTCCATCCAAACTAACACGCCTGAAAGCACATATCATAGGACCATACATGTACACTTGGCATGTCTGTATGAAGGTGGATTTACACTTGTGCGCCAGCGGTATGCAGAGCCTGCACCACTGAATGCGCACACGGCCTTTGTTGTTGTTAGCATTTATACTTATGAGGTGGTGTGTCTGTGTCACACTGCACTTACACCTATAAAATACTAGTTAGCAGTCGGGTTTCTATGAAGTGTTGTAAAGTTTAGCTGATTTAATCCAAAACACACATTAAACACACATTAAAAACACATTAAACATGGCTTAATAGCGACTAATTCAAACACAAATACACAAGTCAGCTTCACTATAACTCGCAGCATTCACAGACAAAGCATTTGTCTTTTACTGAACACATTTTCCCCAAAAATACAACATGCTAATGTTTTTAGCACAAGCCTATGGCATTTTAAATTGTATAACTTAGCCTAGTGGCTAATGGAAATTCCCTCTGCTCATATGAAGCCAGGAACAACAGCAATGTTTACCAAAGGTAATGTTGCAAAATTCAGCTCCATTACAACTCACAGGGTTCACCGACAAAACAACTGACTAAAACAACTGACATACAGACTAAAAGTTTTTTAACCAAAATGGAGTCAGCAGTATTAAAGGTCTTCATTTAAGGGGTTCCAAAATGCTGCAGTAGTGTGGACGTGAAAAGTAAACATAGCGATAATTATTCTTCTTAAAACAAAAATGTTTTTGTGTGGATGTAGCCTAGTTACAAGCTGCAAGTTACACACAGCAGTGACCCAAAGGTACCACTCAACTACTGAAACCTGCAGTGGAAAAGAAGCATGATGGATTCCCATGGCAAACACATGCTCATCCAGTCACACAACCCATTCATCTAGTGTGGCAGGCGACTAACCCTGCACTACCGCTGCCCCTCCCCCAGTGACAGATAGTGATTTGTGTGGTAAAAGCTAGCCAACCATTCTGTGTGTGCTATACATGTTCAGTGATGTGACAGAGCCGCATAGCTGGGTTACGCCAACAATTAATGAGGCGGTTGATTTGGATGCCACTGCTCAATAGTGGCCCAATTTTGAACACAATGTACTTTTAAGACATTGTTATAGACTGTCCGCCAAAGACAAAACAGTGATTATGTTTGGCCTAGCTTAGCATGAATACTTGTTTCATTTGAAAAAGCCAGAAGACATTGTTAATAATCCCATGATCCTTCAGATTTATTCTGGCACCCCTTGGGGACGTCCTTGTTTACAGGTTGGAAACAACTGGTACCTGAGCTGTTTCAGGGGATAGCCTAATTGCTTGATTTCTGAAACCTTCTGAAAAGAATAAAAATGTAAAACCATTAACTACAGTCCAAACATATCAGTATATGTCATCATGTATCTATAGAAACCATCATATGTTCGTGTTTAACATCAGCTGTTTGACTGCACATTTCATCACAAGGCAGATCAAACCTTCCAGCTCAAAGACACAGATCTATTCTGGTTTTGATCAATCATTCACAACACTGTGAAGAGAGGCTTTTTCTGAAGTGTTGCCTCTGTTGTGCGTTTTTATTCTCTGCATTATTATTTCCAACAGGTGCCCACATGGACTTTGACTCAATGAAAACAGCAGCGTTTCAGGTGCATTTCTCAAAATTCCAGAGTTTATAGTTGTAAGACACAGACAGAATGGTAGACCAACTTAAACAAGCCCATGAATCTGACTCTGCGGCCACTGTGTGAAAGAAGACATTATCAACATGATTCATTTGTGGCCTTAATGGTCGGTGCTAAATGTACCACAGGTCAAAGGTGAGATGACAATTGGGTCCATTGTCTTGCCTCTGAAATGACCAAGGCCTCTATTGTACCACTTTCCCAGAGATTGTTGGCGCCCTTCAGCTCTGCAGGTTTCCATACTGACCTCCAAACAACCTCTCATCCTCCAGGCTCATAGGGAGCTTTTACATGGCTCCCTCTTAATTCTATGCCAACTAGACAAAAGTGAATGAGAGGAGTTTGAGAGCATGGGAAGCTTTCACATGCT
This sequence comes from Chaetodon striatus, assembly GCA_029783705.1. NCBI lineage: Eukaryota > Metazoa > Chordata > Actinopteri > Chaetodontiformes > Chaetodontidae > Chaetodon > Chaetodon striatus. The sequence goes on from JAPZEB010000006.1 coordinate 30,934,152, forward strand.
GTTTGACAACGCTCTGTCAGGAAAATTTGTCAGGACAACGAGGTTAAGTGTGACAAGTGCTATCGGCCATGGGAACTTTGTTCGCTTCTCGGGTGTCTTGATTTGTTATTGTTTCATAACGCCTTCAAGACGGGGAAGACTTTGAAAGCATGCCTCGGGGAGTCTTCTCTAACAGAATAGTCTCTCCTCAGAAGTCGACATGGAGATTATGGTTACATTGCTGAGACTTGGTCTTAAAATCTATTTCTTAACTAAACAGTTTAAGATAACACACAGCGTAAGGCACAGATTTTCAACATGAATAATTCAAGAGGCAGACTCCCCTGTGTAGGAAGGCTAAAAATATTACAGTTTCCTAAAAGATTTCCAGATGGAAACCGGTGATCCAGTTCATCAGGAATGAGTCACTGCGAAAGCATTTTTTCAATCAAGTGAACAAATCTTTAAATATATTCTGCAGTATTTTAAAATCCCAATTAAATCCTGTGTGGCAAACACATATATTCCAGATGACACTCCAGGATTGTTAACTCCGTCTAGACAGAGGTTAGGAAGTAACCAATAACCTTCCAAGTGCTTCCTAAGGACCAATAACCTACAACCCTCCCTGTGACTTTTTCCATCCATTATTTGTCTTATCCCTTCTCTTTTCTTTGCCTTGCCAAACTCCATAAAGCCTATGCTATATACCAGCTATCTGTCTGTCTTGCATGTGGGCAAATGGAAAGCTTGAGACATTCTAGGCCCCATGAATTGTTTATCAGTCAGAGTGTTTGGCTCCAAACAAATCAGGAGAGGTCACAAGGGCAACGCTGCATATGGAAGGATGCTTAGTGTACTCTGATATTTGCTGAGTTGTTTGGATTTTAAGTGAAAAGTGAAAGGTAAGGTTTTCACTCTAAGGCCTCAGTTGTGCTTTCCACATGAATCCTCAAATTGTGACAAGGAAGCGTTTGGATCCTTTATACACCATGTTAGTTTTCCTCACGACTAACCGATATTCTTCCAAACAGTAGGGGGCAGTGCATCAACAACTCACGTCTACAACATGGCTCTCAATATTCTCCACTCATGCACAACTATGTTGTCAGAAAATGTCAGATGTGCACAGATCAAATGGCAACCTCTTGGGCTGAAAAATGAAGCCAACGTGACAGCGCTAAAAACTGCAGTTCCTTTAATGGCCACTCGAGGCTGGCTCCAGAGGCAGGTCAGTCCCCAAAGACACAATGTTAAAATGCCCAACTTTACAAGAGAATTAAACATGTTTACAGTCTGGTACAAAAAACAGTTTTGGTTTCTCCAGCTAATTTTAACATTCATGCCAACTGTGCGGGGGTTAAATTTTTATATAACTCGCCTGTTTACATTCTATGAAGGCTTAAAGTAACACACATTTAAGGTACAGCTTTGGGGGACAGGCTGTCTGCGAGGTGTTGCTACAATCTATGAATCAAATCCAATTCTCACTCCTTCACAGCTCTAAAATGTCATCAAAATATGGTCACTTTTTGTTCCAAAAAACCAAGAAGGCGACTGCTAGAATGCCCAACTCTAGGCTTTAAGATGGTAGTCAGCAAACCAATGGATGATGTCACTGTCAACACATTCTCACTCAGACCTCATCACGTGTCAGTGGTTTGGTCATGGACCTTACATGTCGAGATAGGATGTGCAAGGTACCCTGGGTACACCGCCAATTTACATTTTTTTGTCCTTCGACAACTGATGTGTGTGTTTACTTTTAACCAACACATTCACGTGTTTGGTGTCGGCAACACAGGCATGTGGTTGGGAAAAGAAGAGGGCTTGGCTTTACAATCTTATGGGAAGCAAACACCAGCCTCCCTGTTGAAAGTCGATGGCTGCTGGACCCATCCACCATGCCTCCCACCCACCCTAGTCTGACTTCTGCCACCATAACTTTTGTTGTCGTCCTGCTGTGTTTCACCCTGACACCACCAGGCACTATTTAAAAACAATATTGACTGAACACATATCATACTGACATGAAAGGTGGCTATTTTTCAGCAGTGTCTGACCCCAGAAGTCACTAAGTGCAGGATTTCAACAACTTCGGAGTGAGACCTGGTTTGTCACGTTAACTACGTCCATCACTTTTACAGTTTATGGCTCAGGCAGATGAAAATCCACTGCGGGGGACCCTGAGAAGGGCTGTGTCTCAAAGTGCAACTTTATGTTACGGCCCTTGCAAAGGTGTGAAACATAAATCAAGTTTCAGCTGACTGTGTTAATGATCAGACAACCCTCTGGTTAGCAAATCTTTTTTGGAGGAAATATGCAGATGACTGATAAATTACTTCCCAAACTGTCTGTTAAAAACTTTTTGTGTGTAATCACATTCAGTTTAACCTGCTGATTTAGTGGTTAAGATAATCTGTTGGGTTGTTTACAACCTGCCTTTGTGCCGTTTGTGTTTGCTACGCTGTTAGTTTTCTTTGTGGTAAAATAGCTGCGTTCCCAGATCAGTTACTTTGGTGCAAACACCGTAAATGATAGAAATAATGGTCAAAAATACATAAACAAGACCCATGTTGTAATAAATCAAAATAATCTCTGATGCGATTCTTACAAGAACTACAAAGAAAAGCTGTGCGGTTACATTACTGTGGAAGAGTCTGCCTGTCTGAATAATAAACAGGCATGAATGCAGTCTGTGCATGGCTGACCAAATGACAGTCGGCTATACGCTGTAACGCACATGAAAATTGGCAGCAAGCATTGCTGTATGGAGTTAACCCCATACCCCACGCTCGCCCCCACCCCCCAACTCCCAGCCGAGTCTACAGGTCCGCTGGAGCAGACATATATTTCATTTATATTGTGTCATCTGTTTAACTCTTCACACTATGAATTCTCTGAGGCGTTTCGACCCCTAGGACTCTGTCATGCACAATATAAAAAGCACGACCGTTGGGGTCTGGTGAACGAATGACATCTTCCAAGATCCTCTTAAGTGTACACAGCTGCAAAGCAGTGGAGGAGGGTGAGGAAAATGTAAAATATCTGAGCAAACGATACCCTATACTTGGAATTCAAATGGGAGTCTGTATGTTAATGCCCATCACGGCTGGAGAACAGTGGGTTCGGCGCGAGCAGGCGGTGACTACAGTATGGAAGTGTGTACATCAAAGCAAGGGGTCCATAATCTTTTCATCAAGTCGAGCTGGTACTGAGAGTGGTCACAGCTGGTTCCTATATGAGAGAGCTGTCGAGGCCACAATACAGAAGCAGAGCAAAGGCATTTTTATTCAACAGCCTTGTGCTCCTCGGTGGATTTTGCATTCCAGTTGCTGCTGCTCTTTCAATATACATGGAAATCATTACAATGTGCATAATCACGCTCTTCACAACAACAACAAAAGGCTGTGGGGAAGGGGACTGATATGTAAATAGATATCTGTTCATTTGTTCTGCTAAGGCCAGTTACACAGTTTGGGAAGCTTTTGTACACTGATGAAAGTGTTACAACACATCACACACACTTGGCCCTATGGCCCAAGACTAGTCGCACCCCTTGGTGCTACAGTATTATGTCACTTGTCTGTGATGCCAGATTTGACAGTGGAACTGCAAAGAGTGTAATTTTCCACTAGGTCAATGAGACGGTGGATGCAAATAGTCTGGTGCTTGGAATCTAATGGATCTACTTTAAAGCCCTTCTGGTAAAGAGGAGGGAAAACCTCTCCAAAAATAGTCCAATACTTAACAGATGTTGGTCTGCTGTTTGGTATTTCAGGAGCAACTCTTCTCCATCTATGTGCCAACACCCCACAACACACACACACACGCACAGAGAAAAAACCTATACAGCTGGCCGGCAATGGCTTTGTTGTTAATGTCTGACCGTGGCATATGATATCAGAAAACAAATAGAGTGAAGTTTAAATTTTCATTTTCTCTTGTTCGCTGAAATGAGAACATCATGGTTGGGTTATTAATAAAAGCTCCTCTCTGGTGGGATCATAATGTCTGTCATTTTGAGACATTATTAGTTTTGCTTTAATCATTTATAGGGCACTCAGCAGCAGGGGAAAAGCCCCAAATGCAACTCATGAAAGCAAATAAATAGTTATGTTTCCAATCTTTCCAGGGCTACCATTTCAAGGATTTTAACCTCTCTAACCCTCTGTACTTCTGGCTATTTACAACTCGGCTCTCATTTTTGTTTTGTGCATCATTTCTATCAGTTATGATGACATTGTGCCCATTAAGTAATTGCTGAGCATTTGCAGAGAAATCGTTGTAATGAGTCAAAGGAGAGAAATAAGAGCAGTCAGACAATCAAGACAGTCTATAAACAAGCAATCATTTTATCTGGTGTTGAAACTCAAAGTGAGCACCTGTCTGTCTGGAGCAAAGGCAGAGTGGTATTGATGGAGAGCATCAAAACATCTTAGGCAGGAGGTTATGGTGGGTGCATGGGTAAAGTTTAATGGTAATAAGTAATGACATATTTTGTCATAAAGCTTGAACAACTTCTTGGAAATAACACTCAAATGTAGTTATTGGAATTCTCAATTTAATAGTTATAAACTCAAGGCTATAGGGTTGGGTACCAAACTCTCTACCAAACTTTTAAGGGTACTGACCGAATTCCATTGGTACCGTCGGTAACGTTAAATCAATCAATGCTAAATTTCAGTACCTGAGAGCACACCAGGGTGGGCTCAGACAGGTTGTGAAAGCACCACGAAGCGCCTCTAAGAGGGAAAGTTACCCTCGGACCTCTGTGGCCAGGTTCAGCGTGCTTTGTGGCTGAAACATCAGAGCTCTGCAGCAGGCCCCCCAGGAAGTGAGCCAGGCTTTGAAGCCAATTTTTGTGGCCAAACAGTGGTACTGCAACTCCTAGGTCCATCATGTGATGCCATTGGATCCAAAAAGCCGTTTTCCTTTAGACTTACATAGGGGAAGAGATGTCTGTAAATCTGTGGATTAATGTTTTCAAGCCTCACAACTAGGGATGAGTGAGTACACCATTATCTGTATCTGCATCTGTTTCTGTATCTGTTCAACCAACTAAATTATCTGTATCTGTACTTGGAGTGGGCTGAGTTTATGTCAGAAGTGGGTGGAGCTTTGTTTGAAAGTGGGCTGGGCCTAATCCAAAGTTGTAATATTAACTACCTATAAGAAAAGTATTTACAGAGCAGCCTCAGACTTGGGGTTCAAGTCTTTTTTTTTTCGAGTGTAACAGATTAAACACAGCTACCAAAATGAGGATTTGCCGTCATCACGAGTGCAGATAATCACACATCTTACTCATATGATACTCATACTTATAAGAAGTATATTGTCTGTACCGGATACTTGTTTCATCTTAGTATTCGGCTCAATCCTAGTCGTAACCCCCGTGACTTGTTCCAGTTGAAGGATTTAATTCAATAGGCCTGATAACTTTTGGAAAGTCTAGCAGAGCCGCAAGATTAAATCAGTTTGTCTCAGTTCAAGTTAGCGGAGTGCTAAACCAGAAGTAGCCTGCTTGGCCATGGGAAGTGTCCCGTGCGCCTGCTCTACGGGCCCAATTAAGTGGAAGCAGTGTCGATCATCCTGGTGATTTCATACTGCAGAAATAGAGCTTTTTCGTTGGTTTCACGCACCGCTGAGCAACTTTCACAGGAAGAAACGGGGTCCCACCTTCAACGCTACATCCAGGTCTCTTAATACATCCATGCTCTGCAGAGCCGCTGGGCTCACACAGGAGGCAGAAGTGCCACGAAATGCCCTGAAGCCGAGAAGCCAGCCACTCAAGGAGCTTCGCTGGCTGGTGAGACAAAACTATTGCTGCAGCGCTGATAGTTTCTGTCGACTTGGTCTATTTTCTTTTCAGATTTAATTTAAGAATAGCCGTGCATCACTGCTGTTTGTGACTGTGTTTTTCAAATTACATGCTTATTCCATAGCAGCTAATTGTTAGTTGTGTCTAAACAGAAATTGAGAAGTGAGCCACAAAATCACCTGATGACTGCAGCTTGTTCAAAAATTACCTTTTTGTTATTACAGAGAGTTATGTACCTAAAAAATGTACCACTGGACACTGGTACAGAATTCGAGGTACTGGCAGTGGTACCGGTGTCACTTCAAATGTGAACAGCACCCAATCCTATAGAAGGCTGGAGTACAGAAGTGCTGCAAGCAGAACAACATGTCGATCTGTAAGAAAGCGCCAAGCGCTATTCATTAATGAGGAAATAAAATATTTACATATACGTATTGATTTGCTCAGGTCTAATCCTGATTTGGTTTTGACCAGTGATAAACCTGCCCTTGACCTGGGCCAGAATAATGTGCTCTTCCCTGCAGCCATGAGCAAGGAGGGTCATAAATCCACTCAGGGGAGGGGGATTGAACACCCTATCCATCCCATGTGTCCCAGGTTCATATGCTCCTGAAGGGGCCCACGTGGGGAAATAAATTAGAGGGATGTCTTCGACCATAAAGCAGCCTCTTAAAAGAGAGTGTGGTTGATGCAGCTGGCCTTCTTTGTTACAAACAGGCACGTGCAACCATATATGGCGCCTGGTTCCTTCAGCAAACAATATACTGAATGTAACCAAGCCTCCAGGCTAAATCTGCCTTTTGGTGAGGAGCGAAAGCAGTGTTCAAGACAGCAGATAAATCAATGTAAAACCAATTTACAGTGATCCTGACAGTCTCACCCCCTACCACTGTTGCCATTATATATGTTGCATATACCTCCAAATGGCAGGAAGCATTTTAGAACATTATATAACCTATATGGCGCTTGCTCGGATGGCCCTTTAATTCAGTTATGGCAGCAGCTGAGATGGGTTTTCCCTCCTCCTCGGTGGGTTCAGTTACTGGCGGTAAGAGCAAATGTGTCTAGCAGCTGGTAGCATATGGGGTCTCTCCCCTTCTCCGCTTGTATGGGATAAGAGCACAAAGACGCCAGCAGTGCACAGCTGTCTAGACAAAAGCAAGTGAGTTTTGGAGGGAAAAAGCCGATAAAGTCAATGAAGGTAAACTGGACAAAGCGACAGGAGGATATATGGCCGATGCTGAGGACGTGTGGCAAACGCGGGCCTGACTTACTGCGAGCCGTGGCTGTGCTGTCCTGAGACAAAGTTCAATAAGCACTTAAGAGAGTTATCTGGAATTGTGCGAGGGCATGAGGCCTAAAAATGTAACCTTACTCCGCAACACATGTTTCTGGGCTTCCTTCTGTACAGGGGGGCTGAGGGGTTGGATGAGGATGTAGAAGTGCAGCTAGCCTGTGTGAAGAACAACACTGCACATAAAAGAGAATAACAAAACACAGGACCGGCTACTAAGCATGGAACCCAAAAACAGCAACCCCCCAGCAGTGAGCTGGAAGTATAGAACAGCATGTTCTCTGTTGACAGAAAAAAATAATGAGACGGGACAGAAAAAAATATAATGAGACGGCAACAAAGGTGCAGATCTATTTTTGCAGAGTGCAAAGGCAGAATACATTCAGCGGAGGTCTATGGTGCATGTTTAAAAGGTTATAATTACATTTTTTTAATGATCTCAATACAGTGTGTGGTCAGGGCTGGAGATCAATAGATAGTGAGATTACTGGCTTTTAAACCTCAGATGCAGGCCTGCGAGTACATTCTTATTTAGTGCTCAAACTCAATTATCTACATGTAGTCTGCACCGCCATTTTGATCCTATTAGTTATGGACTTTGAGTGCCTTTCATTTTGTTCTTCACAAGGCAGAGGGAAATGTAAACAGCGGTGCACACAGGATCAATGGCTGCAGCAGATATAAAAAGCACGTGGACTCACATTTACTCAATAGTGTCATGTACATAACAGAGTTCAGGGACTTAAGTGGATAATGCATCCAGCCAATTTATTTCATTAGCACAGAAATGCTCGAGACAACAAAGCATCCACCTGTATCTAAAACAAAGTATTAAAATAATAGCCCAGAAGCCGGCCATTTTTCTGAGACCTTACAAATTCTCTCATTAGGTTTAATTACTTACTTTCCCACAGCTGAGGGAAAATCATTACTGAAATCATAACAATCTAAATTTGGGCCCGCGAAAATGAGTATTGTCAGCTCATTTTGTTTTAGCTGTCCTCTGGGCTGCGGAGTCATTTCCAGTGTTTATCATATGCCCTATCAGCCCCCAGCACTGAGAAACTGCACACTAGGAGCCGGCTAAGGTTCCTTTGCTTTGTTCTTGGAGCCAAGTGGCGGAGAGCAAAGACTCTAATCATCTGCTTGTCTTCGTTAGTGTGGAAGAGGAGAGATCTTATTCCCTTTTCAAGTGTGATAGCATTAACGTGATCTCACTGACATGTACTGTAGATTACCACTGAACAGAAA
>JAPZEB010000006.1:30942596-30958770 GCA_029783705.1 Chaetodon striatus
ATGTTTTTTTTTCTTTCAACAACAAACACGTGGTTAGGTTTAGGAAAAAAGAACAGGGTTTGGCTTTATAATCTTACCAGATGTGAACGCAGCTCTCCCCGGGTTTGTTGGACCCATCCACCACCACTCCTGCCCGCCCTGCTTGGGACTTTCGCTGCCGTAACTTTCATTCTTGTCCCGCCATGTTCCCCTGACACCACCAAGCACCATTAAACTATTATGGCAACCAGTCACATATCATGCCGATGTTAAAGGACTGCTTTTTTTTTTTTTTTGGCAGTGTCTGACACAGCAAGTCACTGCCCAAGTGCCAAGCTGCAGGTTACTGGAAGATGTGTATAGTCTGTGTGTCGTAGTTCTATCACAGCACAGTTTTAACTGCACATGTAATAAATATACTGTTATAATATTAAAATGAGCTCATTACAGCTGATAGTGGATCTTTTGACAGCAGCCATGAAAACAGGACCAGAGGTGACGACATAATCGTCAGCTATCATCCCATCCTACTGGCCCATGTTAGTGTTTGAGGTTTCTATGAACATGTCTACATGCATGCGTTCGAAAAACACATTTTGTCTTTCTCTTAAGCCCCGCCCCTACTGAAAAAGCCCACTCTGCTCTGATTGGTCAGTGTGTCCAGGTCTTCCACAGCTGCGCTCTTGGTGTCCCTGAGCTGTCGTTGCATTGGCGGGAATTTGTGTGACAGCACTGTAGTAGTACTTGTCACAGCTTGTTTAAAGGCACAGTGTCTGTTTTATAAATAGAACTGACACATTAACTATAATCTGATTTTTGCAGTGGGACCTTTAATCATTCAGGTAACTAAACAGGTGATAGTTAACAGTGTCTGACCACACCCAAATATAAATCTTAAAGGGACAGTTCACCTCAAAATGAAAAAAACACATATTTTTCCTCTTACCTGTAGAGCTGTTTATCAGTCTAGATTGTTTTGGTGTGAGCTGCCGAGTGTTGGAGGTATCGGCCGTAGAGATGTCTGCCTTCTCTCCAGTATAATGGAACTAGATGGCACTCAGCTTGTGGTGCTCAAAAAAATACATTTGACAATTTCAACGGCAATGACTCGACCCTGAAGTCATGACCTGGTCACTCAAGGTAATCCACGGACCTTGTTGTGAGCAGTTTCATGTAGGAACTATTTTCTTTCTATGGAATTACTCTCACCTAGCACCACTGAGCTAACGTTACAGCTCACCTGAGTAGGACACCATTAAGGTAAAATCTCGCACCGTGTCAAGCTCAAGCCTTTTATCTACGAGTAGATGCTCCCTTTCTTCTGCTCAGTGATACGGCACCTCACACACATGGTAATGGTCGCCACTCTCACTTGATCTCACACACATTTAAGGTTTTGGAAACATTATTCATGCTTGGTATTAATGCTGATGACCAGAAACACACTCTATTTCCTTTTTGCTTCTGTTTTATTCTCAAATGTTAGAGTGTTTTTTTGTCAGATACCTGAAAATACATAAACACCAATAACTGCTCCATCAGAGAGACAGAATTAGCCAGCTTGTGTGCATTATCCTGCTGCAGGTCTTCCAGGTTTCTCCAGACCTCAGTGACGTGTCTCAGCTGGTCCACATTCCAGCTCAGGTTGGCTGCCAAACTTTAATACTTAAAGTCACGACTTTAACAACCACAATTGGCCTTAATGGGCTCCGAGTGTGGCTGTGCTGCAGTGTTGACTCTGTGTGAGTCAGTGTTGTGTAACCGGAGGGAAGTGACTCACCTGAGCAGGTACGGAGGCAGCCCGCAGATGAAAGGACGGCTCCTTCACACCCATTCACTTTGAAACTGCTCGGAGAGCTGACGCTGTGTACTTTGGTTTATTGTTGTAGTGTTGTAGCATTCTTCTATTGTGCATTGTTTTGGGATGAACAGATTAATGTGTGTTCAGAAAGTTCTGTACATTTGTGTTTAGATAGTTTTCCAATTGCGTGGTTAAAAATGTAGTTAAATTAATGCAGTTTGTTTAAGCAAGGGTCATTTTTAATATTCCAAAGTGATGGATAGATTATATTATTGTTGGCAAGGCTGCAAGCCCGGCTTGTTGATTTATGAAACAATCCTTCATACTATGGTCCTTGAGATTGCTTCTCTAAAACCACTCACTTTAACCCACCAGCCAGCGCTAAAAAAGCTATCAGCCTCTTGCCTTTCACCTAAGCTCCCCGGACTCTGTTTAAAATCAGTTGAGCAAACCGTGCATAGTAATCTGCTCATGGTCATATTTTTACCGATCAGTAGTTCAGTGAATTTCTTTCCATGCTGTCTTGTTATTTTGCTCCCTTTGTAGTAGATCTACAAGACTCTGCTTTTTCACTGTGTGTGATTCACATTAAGGCGAACACATTCAATGGTCAGTAAACAAGCACTTGGATTAGTGTTGACAATTCTTCAGCTTAACCGCATACGACGGATGGAAAGCTTTAACTACCTTCTAATCCCCACAGCTCCACACCAGGCCACAAACAAACATGCGCAAGCACTCCCTGAGCTAGCACTTTCACACAAGCAGTGCTGGGAGGAAATTAATCCGAGGGGAGGGGAGACGAAAACATTGGAAAGATGATTTCTGCTTTACTAATTAAAAGGTCATTTCAGCAAGTTCTGTTCACAGCTGGGTGGTACAGTGTGGTTTTGTGTGCTGGTGGCGGTTTGTGCAGAGTTGATGATAATGGCTGCTGAAATCATGAGCGTCATCACACTTCAACAAAACTTTATCTGCAAATTATCAGTTCACCGCAGAGATCCAGCCGCTTCCAAACAAAATGATATACACCTAAAGCTCCTAAAAAAAATCTAAGGAGAAACACTTGCTCCATTCGCTTAAAGTAGGGCTGGGTGATATGTCTTAACAATAATATTGCCATATTTTTAGGCTATATCAAGATACGTGATGTATGTCTTGTTGTTTGAAACCAACTCTCAACTACTGTCGACTACTTAAATGCAATATTAATAATGAAGTACAGTCACAACAAAGTCAAATAGAGTAGCTACTGTCATAAAAAATTAAATAAAGTACTGTTGTAATAAAGTTACAAACAGTATTTTTCTAATCAAAGAAATGAAAGCGGAACCACTGGTTGTGTGTTAATTTTTCTCTTGTGAACTTAAAGCTTACAGTAAACAGTTAGCTGTTAGCAGTTAGCAGAAAGTTACACTGTTGCCGCTGCTCCTTTAGACATGTGTTAAAAGTTCATACATTAACAGAAGATATATATATACAAATATATATTTATTTATATATTAATAGTATTTGCGAGAGGTGCTGGTGCTCCATGGTTGCAAAATTCAAGTACGCAGTCACAGTGTGGAGCACTGCAGGGACAAAATGCACAGTCCATCTGCTCACACTATCATTAAACTGATTAAGTCAAAATGTTACCAGGGCGCTGTTAAACGTGATGATTTATTCACTGTAAACTGGAAACACACAAACAGTCTCCAGTCCAGATTCCGCATATCGTCCACCCCTACCTTAAAGGTATACTATGCATGATCTTCCTAAAAACAACACAGAAGTAATCCCTCTCAATAACCAGTTATGACCCACTAGACGTCTTAGAGCGGTGTATTTTTCTGCAAATTCACTACCTTTTCCGTACATATTTTCCTCTTATTTTCTGTGCTTGGGATGTTTATTGGCGTGCACCTCCACAGTGCTCAGGTGAGGCTGGGGTGTTTTTAAAAAGGTAGCGACCAGGTGCCAGACTGTGAGCAACAGGGATCCAAGAGACACAGCGCAAAAAACAAAAGCAAACAACAACAACAACAAAAAACCCAAATGTAGTGAGGCGAAACATCACGCAAGTGTTTTCATTTAACTTTCACTGGCAAACAGTTTATAAACAGTAACCGACAATCCTGCATAGCATATCTTTAAAGTAAGGAATTATGGGCGTATTGATGAAAGCTTGTTGATGCCTCCCATTCAGTTCCAAAGAGTCTGTTTTGTGGGTTGGATTGATTTGACTGTCAGCCCCCATACTGTTCATGCTAGAGCTAGAAAATTCTGTTTTCTTATAAAAGTCAAGGAAGTGCCGTGGGACAAGACAGTTGTAATCACCAGCTGAGGGTGATAGGTTGTGACTGTGACCAGTCAGCCAAGCTAAAACGCCCCAAAACATTCCTCTCCTTAATGTCTTAAGCTTCTCTTAATGGAAAAAATATTCTAAAAAGCAATTGTTGGGACAACATACATTGTTGTTAACATTTCCTACCCAAGTAGGATTTAAATATGCCATCTAGCAAACGCAAAGTTATTTTTTTTTTCCAAAGTGATTTATAGTCTGGGACAGATTTTGTGTCTTAAAGCACTTTTCCAGCTTGAAATAACTTTTTCACCTTTCTACACAAACACCTCCACAGGAGTTCAGGTGCAGTCTGTGTCTGACATGAGCTGCCCTGGGGATCTGCTGTCACTACTGGCATCTAGCATTTTTTCCTCAACTGTCAAGATCAATAATTGTAAAGACTCTTGAAAGTGAGGACCTGAGACATCAATGGAGTTCTCGAGCTTGTTTGTATGTGCTGCAATACAGTTTTTAGAACTTTTTTTCAATACTTTTGGTGGTTATTTCCATAAACAGATTTTGTGATTCTTGGAGTTTCCTCTAGGAAGCACTGATGGGTGACAAACAAAAAGAAAAACCTGAATAAATAAGTTGAGGAACCAGATCTCAACCCAATTCAACAACTATAAGAAAATGTATAGTGGGGTTCTATACATTGTTCTACACCACATAGGTAGGTCAGTACCTCAATATTGATATTGTGACTATGGCTACATTATATATAGTTTCAGCATCATCAGTGTGATGTGTGCATGCACAACAGTCACATCACAGGATGCACAATGTCGAATCAAATTAACTCAGAGTTATAATCCTACATTTTAATTGCTGCTTGATTCAAAAGGAAAACTCACACGGTTTAATTTTCCATGACTAATGTTACCGGCCAAGCCTTACCCTTTCAGACATGTTTACATGTGTAAATGGTGTAGTCTGGCAGCATTATTTATGGGCATTAAGACAGTCCTGCATGTGTGTGTGAAGAAAAGTCCCATGAACAGGCCAGGAAATGCTGCAGGCACAGAGAAGTGCATGCTATTTTGAAGCTACAGTGGTCAGTGCCTCTCAGAGTCAAGGATGATTCCTTGGTATGACAGGTTCTTCCAAGTCAGTTCCTCCAGAGGCTAGGCGAGACTCCCTCCTAGCATTTGGTGAAAACACTTTGCAGCAGGCTAGCCTGTGCCCAGGTGTGCGTCACTGAAGAGACTCAGCCTTCACTTCTGGCAAACTGTGCGCAAAGGATTGTGGGTGCGCGCTGAGGATACAGACATCCTTGAGAATTCTCTAAAGAAAGGACTCAGTCCTCAGTGGAATTCAAAGGATCTTTGACATTGGAACAGTCCTTCAGCAGGATTCGATCATGTAGCCTCCTCGTAATTCAGCCAGTTAAGGATCCATCCTTGACTTTGACGAGCATCGAGTGTCTAAATAAGCTCAGGTTCCAGAGTAACAGCTATAAAAAGAGCTTTGTTTTGTGTTTGTTGCATACAGGGAATACAGCATCTCCCAACCATTCTTGACCATAAAGTTGATAAACTGTAAGAGCTGGTTACCAGCTATGAGCCAGGCTAAAGCTGACTGGGATCGCCTAAAGAACTCAGAGGTCTCCTGACTATGGTTCAGAGCCATGAGGCTGGAAAAGTAGCATTACACAACCTTATAGAAGCCTTTCTGATATACAACCAAAGCCAACCCTGCCTCTCACCAAAGTCATCGAATACCCGTGCTTGGCCAGTGACTTCGGGCGTCAGACACCAATGAAAAAAAAAAAATCCTTTTATGTCGGCACGATACGTGGCCAATTGCCCTGATTGTTCTACGGTGCCCAGTGGCCTCAGGGGGAATTGCGGCGGGACAACAACGTAAGTTAAGGGGGCAGAAGTGCAAGTAGGGAGGGTGAGAAGGGTGGTTCCAACCATCGACTTTCACCCCTTAAGCCGGTGTTCGCTTGCTGTAAAATTATAAAGCCAAATCCTGTTCGTTTTTCCTCAGCCTAATGTGCTTTTGTTGCCTAAGCCCAATCACGTACGTTGGCCAAACATAACCACTTGCGTTAGTTGATGAAGAAAAACACGTCAATTCACAGTGTTGTACCAAAGTATTCAAATATTTTGACAGAGACTGTCGGCAAACTGTACATTTCCTGTGGAAATGGAAGTGTATTTTCAAAACAGACAATGAGTGTAACAAGCAGAAGTTGACACTATGTCCCCGAACATCAACAACAAACACACCCAGGGTACCTTGCGCGTCATATCTCAACGTGGAAAGTCCATGACCAAACACCAATGTGACAAGGTCAAAGTGAGAATGTGTTGCCAAAACATGGCCCACTAGTAGTCGACCACAACCTGACATTGAACAAACAACAGGTGGGGAGCAACATAAGGGACACCCCATATTTTAGGGTAAGCAACATGCGTTATTAATATGACATCATTAATTTCAGCCTGGATTAGCTAAAGAGTATTATATGAATAGAGTGATGTCACGGTCAGTCAATTTGCCCCTCTTCCCGCTAAGAGAAGCCTTCGTTGGTTATTATTTTTATCTTCTATGCCGATGCACTGCAAAATCATTATAGAATGATAATTTACAAATCGATCTTTTCAAGTCATCTGGTGAACATTCCTGTATTTCTTCATATTGCAATATTGTCACGTCAGCTATTACCAATATGGAGCAGCCCTAATTGTGACGATGCTGTAGGGTTGAGTCTTTGTGCCATCACATAACATCTACAAATGAGAATTGTGATAAATAATCATCAGTAATGTGGATATATTGACAAACTGGATGAAGGAAAACAACAGAACCGCTTAAACAGTTTGGAAGTGCAGAAAATTACATCACTTTACTGTAATGCAGCCTTTCAAACCAGGAAAATACATCAATGTATATATTATGACATCCAAATTCATCCAAACAACAATCACAATATTGATGTAATATCAATATTTATTGCCTGGGCCTACCACCACCATCATCATCATCAAAACACCAGATGAAAGAATGATATCCCAAGGAGCACTACAGCAAACTGTAATTTACCTATTTAAATACATGTTACATGGAAGTTATTTTCCTTATGCTTTGATATTGCACCGCATACTAATTTAGTTCAGAAATGGAAATGATGTAACCCAGTAAATTTAGAGTGCAGAAAATCTCAAAAATAAGGATAAAGGAGCTTTCAGCTGCTCTGTGAATCAGAACCTTGAAGAGGAATGAATATGGTCATTCCCTCCATTAACCCAGACCAGGATGACTCCATTTCAAGGCCATCTTACTCTCAAATTTCCTTGTGCAAACCGCAGCCTTCTGTGAATCGAGTCAGTAAGTCAAAACACCACTGCCACAGATAATGAAGAAGGAGCACCCGGTGCAGCACTGAGACCAGCACCAATAGAGCAAACAAAACTAGATGGTTTGTTGTCACCTCAATCGCAATAATCAAATATTTAACAGCCCAGATATCAGGACACCTGGGTGACATTTCCCCATACGTGGATATTTTTTTTCCAGGAGAGCCAGTGTTAAAGCCTGATCTGAGGACAGCCTGTCAATTTCTGCCCTTCAAAGACATTTCCAGCCAGTGGCAGACAGTCAGATACAGTGGTAGACAAATTTAATTTCAGCATGAGGGCAACTGGCTCCTTCTTCCTCGCTCTACTTGACTACTTTGTATGAGGCGCTGATTACCTGCCATCTGTTCTTATGGCGGCACCGACTTGGACTGAACATTATCATCATAATTATTTTTAACTGAATCCATGGCATTATCTGTAATAAGCTGAAATGTCTCGCCATTGGCCTTCTCTTGACAGCTAATTAATAGACCTACATTCCTCTGAAATTCAACTCATGTAGAGACCCAACTGTGCTCTCCAGACTGTCGAGTGCTGATGCTGAAATGCCCAAAGCCAGCTGACAGTCAGACGCAAAATGGGACACAATTTGTGAATGAAAAAATAAAGTTGGCTGCCTTCAATTATTTAAAAGACCCCGGGCCCAGTTCACAAACATTCAGAGAATACTCGGAGAGGTTTTTGGCTGAAAATTCCTGGTGAGTAGTCCAGGTTCAGGAACAATTTAGCTGAGAGAGGGATGGACAGGAACTTTAATGACAGTCAGGATGCTGGGCTGACTGCAGTGATGAGTACGATGTATTCTTTCAGACACTTTATTCTGCTAACCAATAAAATTTCTAAATAGACCCTTTTACTGTTAGTGAACAGTATGACATTTTTTGGTGGGCGGGGCTTAGCTGGAGGCAAAACAGTTCTCCACAGACATTAGCTAGCACTAGCTGGCAAGGTCTGTTAGCTTGTTTTAGACAATGAAGGAAGATGATACACTCATCCTGCATGCCGAAAAACACTCTGCCACAAACTGAACTGTTCGTAAAACTCTCTGAATGTACGGTTCAGATATCCTGAGCACCGCAGTCTGAGTCGCAGAGCACACTCCGGGCACTCTGTCTGGGGAGACGGAGCAGCCAAGCACCGCAAGTGTTACTTGAATAAGTAAACACTGACCAATGGGACCAGACTGGCCGACCTGTATGCTCTCACTCAGTGGATGGATGATGTCACAGGAAGCTTTGTGGTTGATTACGATGCCAATCTTACAAAGGAGGACAACACCTGAACGGATTCCTCCAATTTGTTTTGCTATTGAAGCTAACGTTAGCCAATCAGCTAAAAGGTTAGCTTCACGGAGAAATCCAGTATTCCTCGTAATACCTCCCCAAATTCTGATGAGGTGGACATGACAAGTGTCAAGACATTTTTGATGATTGCCTCCGTCCAGTCCTTTCGTCTTATCGGATTTAACCACAGTTGTTTTTGTTTTTGGTGACAGGCAATTGCGGCTAAAGTTTTGAGCCATGACTCCTTCTATTCTGGCTCCCAATAACACAACAAGACGATCTATCAAGACTCCTATGTAGCCTACAGCCCTGTGGTGGCGAGTCGTGTTTTGGCTCCAGCTAACAAACTGAGATCATTGTGACGTCAGCCTTAAAAGTGTCTATATGAACACTGAAGATTGCAACATAATACTGTATAAACAGACAGAAAATAAAGAAAAGCAGATATAGGTCCTCTTCAAGTCTTTTACGGGAGCCTGTGACAAAATCCCTCTCCAACTTTAACTTCCTTCTTACTGAATGCCCAAAAAACTTGTGTGTGAAGTGCCTTGCTCAGGGGCCCCTCTGCTGGGATTTAACATCCCATGACTTTAAACTTTTCCTTCCCTCTAACAGCTATGGCAACACCTCCCCAAGGGCTGTGAGAGGCTTTCCTGGAT
Organism: Chaetodon striatus; assembly: GCA_029783705.1. NCBI lineage: Eukaryota > Metazoa > Chordata > Actinopteri > Chaetodontiformes > Chaetodontidae > Chaetodon > Chaetodon striatus. Next base: position 30,952,016 of record JAPZEB010000006.1, read on the forward strand.
AACGATTCAAAAAAAAAAAAAAAAAGAAAAATGCAAATTCACGATGGTATCAGGAAACTAGTTTGCATGCCTGAAAAAGCCACAACACATCAGCATGGATTCCCTTCACTGTTCGTTAAACAGATACAAAGGACAGGAAGGAGGTCGGAGCTCCCACTCCTCCTCCTCCTCCTCTTCCTCCTCTCAGGAGCAGCAACAACGAAAACAACAAAGTTAGCTGCGGACAAATTAATATGGATAAGATTAGATCATATTGCAGCTGTCCTGAGTGAGGCACACAAACAGGAGTCACGCAACAACCGAGGAGAAACAAAACAGACGGCAGTCAGCTCATTCCTCCACATCTGATCCTCAGTAGTCCGCCAAGCACACAGGCTGGTCCCTCCTGCTCTGCACAATGACTCATGACAGATAATGAAAACAGATTATTGCAATAGATGTGTTGTCACTTCAAATCAGTAACATTTCTACAGGGTGTATTTCCTATATTTTATAGTTATTGAATATTTTAATGATTTTTCTCCCTTTGAGATGGATAAGCAATCTTATGGAAAACACGACTCGCATTTCTTAAAGGGACACTACAGATTTTCAGCCAGCTTTTTTCATAACAATGTAGGTAGTATGTGTAAAATGAACAGCGTTAAGCAGGATTTATACTTCTGCGTCAAATCGATACCGTACTCTACGCCGTAGCCTGATGTGTACCTCCCCAGAAACGTAACTACACATCGTGGCAACACAGCCGTCCTGTCTATTTTTGTAAGCTGAAACCAGCTTTTATTTACTTTAATTTCACAAATAAGAAACAATAAATTGAGAAGACAATAAAACCTCCACAAAAATAGCATTATTAGTCTTGTGTGTGATTTATCCTGGCCTCATATTAGTAGAGGAAATCTCAGCTAGTCGCTAGGCTAATTTATACAATGTAAAATGCCATAGGCTTGTGCTAAAAACATTAGCATGTTATCTTTGTTTGGAAAACGTGTTGTTTTCTCAGTGAACCTTGTGAGTTGTAATGGAACTGAAGTTTGTAACGTTACCTTTGTTAAATGTTGCTGTTGTCCCTGGCTCCATATGAGATGAGAAAAAGTCTGCTAGCCGCTAGGCTAATTTATACAATGTAAAATGCCATAGGCTTGTGCTGATAACGTTAGCATGTTGTATTTGTGGGGAAAATGTGTTTGAAACTGTCTCTATTAAGCCATGTTTAATGTGTGTTTTGTGTGTGTTTTGAGTCAACTAAACTTTACAACACTTCACAGAAACCCTGCCATCGACTAGTGTTTTGGAGGTGTAACTGCAGAGAGACACAGACACACCACAACACACGTATAAATGCTCACAACAGCATAAGCCACATGCATAGGCTACAGTATAGGCTCTGCATAGAGCTGACACTCAAGGATAAATCCTGCCTTGAACTGCCTCCAGTGCCCAGATCTCCCTGCTCATCTCCCAGCAAAAATTTGCTGGATGGTGCATTTCCACTGGCTTCAGTGCCGCTGCTTGAACTTCAGATTGTACTTCCGCATTTTTGTATACCCTCGAGCACGGAAACAAAGAGACCTGCCCCTCTCTCTCAAACTCAGACCAACCTCTGATTGAACAGTAAAACTAGGCAGAGGGCACCAAACTGTTTCCTGAATTGAAAAATGGGAGGCTGAAAAAACTGAGATCAAATGGGACATATAAGCAGCGCTGATCAAACATAAACCAAGATTGTTACTGCTTTGCCTAGTTCTTACCTCGGGGATATATTTTAAATTTACCATTAGTCTGTAACTGGAGATCATTTGTTATCAGTCGGCTGCCATATCCTGCGTTATAACAGACAAGGTTGCATCACATCACCCACCAGCAGGAGCATTTATTGGTCTGGCGCGGGGCAGTGCGTTCTGGTAGCTTAAGTTTTCTACCTCTTGAGCAAAAAGCTAATGCTACAGCTCTTTTCTTCTGTTTTGTCCAGTCATGTGGCACCGATTTCAAAAGTATTTGCATGTCCCTACAGCTTAGACAATCTAGTTTTATAAAAAGACCATCTTTCCAGCAGTAAAATACTTTTTTAAGTGTAATACTGGTCGTTTCCTGAGGATAAAGAGCTTCATTTAGTCATTTTGTATTCCTAAATGATTAATAAGAATCACTTATGAAAGTATAAAGCATCTTAAAATTCCTGCAAGGCAAACCAAGCTACAATCTGTTTGATTTTAAAGAAGATATTCAAAAAACTCAAGACATTTTTGGACAACCAACACTCATTTGATATGCACACACTTTAAGCACGTGTCAGCCTCTGCTTTAGGCGTGTATTAAATCCATCCAATCCTTTCACATCTCCCGAAGATTTCCACATACACAGATCGGTACGCACTTACTTGTTATTTCTTTACTTTTTTTGAGTTCATTAACCAAATTCTGTCAGTCTACTCTTGCACAGTGGCCGACTGCCCTCGCTAGCTCACTCAGTGTTGTGGAGCTGTGCAGCCATGTGGAAAACTAGGCAATTTCAGCTGCAGGAAAATGACCCAAACGGAGTGAGGGGACACACACACACTCCCACACACGCACACACAAAATAAAAAAATACGAAAAACAGTCACTTTGTTTTGCGTCTCTTGCTAGGTCATTTTGGAAATAGGGCTCCGGCTCATTCATCACTGGGGGCCAATCGAACAGCAGTCATCATGGTAATCAATGAGCATGTCACTGATAAGAGGAAGAAAGCTTCACACTTGGCCTCGCAGACACTGGAACTCACACTTTCTCTTTCTCTCTCTCACACACATGCCGGCGCTCTAAGGTGCACACAGGTGCAAGATTGCCTTTGCTCCCGCTGCATTAGCAGGACGAAGCCTTCAGAGCAGCTACAGCAGTCCTTTGTCTTCATGATTAGGCTGTTAACATACACACCGATCAGAGCTCTCCTCTCTTCCAGTTTCTTGGCATTCAGTTGACGTCGCATCAATTCATCTCTCTGTGCTGTCTGTCACCCAAGCCAGTAAGCATCTTCATCTTTTCCCCTTCACTTGCTTCCCCTCCCTATATTTGTTCCCTTCTTCGACATCTATCCACTTTCTTCCTTTTCCCTAGCTTCCTCTCTCCGACTCCCCTCCCCTCATTCTTCGACTGTCTCCCCATCTCCCAGCCGCTTTCCCTCGCACTCTTAAATCTCTCATCACATTCGGCCGGCCCTTGTGAGAGAGAGCACGCCGGCTAATTTTCTGCTATGTTAAAGCTGCCTGCCCACCACGGACCTCTCTTCAAAGTAACAATTTTCTTTTTCTCTTTATTTACAATAGAGTGGAAGTGCTCGCTGACGGCACGTCTCTGACACACACGGTTTTAATAGAAACACACACACACACACACACACCATTTCTGTCAAAGTACACCGCGTTATAAACATTTTTTTTAACTAGTCATGCAGCAACAGCAGGAGCAGGGACAAACACTTTCCAAAGCTTCTGTTCAGCACTGCTTGCTTTAAAAGCAGCACAGGGTGGACAAAAGCCCTAATTGATTCCAAGAGATGAAAACCTGTCTAGCAGGGAAAAAATTAGATTAGTACCAGTTCCGGTTATGACAAGACGACAGGGATACTGTACGAGAGGCGAGGTACGGCAAGGCAAGTATATTTGTATAGCTTATTTCATATTCAGTGCTATACATATCCGGAAAAAAGAGAAACAGCTCTTCCAGTCTGTAAATGAATCACCAAAGGGGCGAAAGCAGATCCATGAGGTGGTTGTTAACATGTTGACATAGAGGCTGTGGTGTTTTGTCTTCCCGGTGCCGAAGCTGCCGTGTGTGAGGGTGCATCGCATTAGGCCTGGCCAATAATGGTCCATCAGTGCTTTAACTCCAGGTCTGTTTGGGCGGAGGCCATCTGTCCTGAAAAGATGCCTACATCCCCAGAACAGAAAGTTATGAATAGTTGATCCCTTTCAGACCACAGGTTTTGCTGAGCCATGTGTTCAGCGATAAAAGTCTGCCAAACATGATATCCCTCTGTTGACCGTTGGCAGTGGTCCCCGAATAAACAACTTGGCTTCTAGTTTTCAAGACCATTAAACAGTTCAATAAAATCCTGCTGTATATCTCTGACAGGATCTCCCACAACTAAAGTTAGGGACTGAGCACACCAAGAAATGTTGCTTAAAATGCAGCCATTTCAGGCTGCTCTCTCAAAGTCTAACAGCTAACTAGCTAGCTAGCCTGTTTATCTACATAATAAACAGCATTACACTCACCAGAAGAGATTCACTTAGCTGCTCAGGCTACTCCACGCATGCGTTCGCCGGTTAGTATCTGAACCATGGGGTGACCTTGAATTAGGCTATATAGTTCGTTAAGATTAAAATCTGCTACCACATCTACCTGCATCAAAACACGGAGGACATGGTTAAGCAGTGCAGTCTGCCTCTTGCTTGACTTGACTGGCTGCCTGAGCGGTGTGACTCCGCACTTTGAGCTGACAAGTTGATAATATTTTAGCTTTCATCCACTTCCACAAACTGATAGAAAAACATAACACACGGCGCAAAGAGAGGCGCATATGCCAGACACGCCATGCCATGGGGAAACTATGGTATTACTAATGAGGCGATTTTAGCAACGGGTTTCGGTGAGATTGGGACCTTACACGTTGGACCATCTCTTTAGATGTTTTTCCCCCCTTCGCTCCATTTCCAATTAGGGCTAGGCAATAAGGAGAAAATCAAATATTATATTTTTGACCAAAATACCTCGATGTCGATATTAAGTAGAGGAAGAAGAAGAAGAACAAGACGAAAAGGAAGCTATACTTTATTATTAGAGTGAGGGGGCCGCCGTGGACGGGCGCCCCAAGCAGTTGGAGGTTCAGTGCTTTGCCAGTCCATGCTCCATGCACAGTCTGTAAGGGGAGTTGAACCGATGACCCTTTGGTTCCCAAGCCAAGTGCCTATAAACTGGGCTTCTGCCGCCCCTATAGACAATATTGCGATGATATTGTGGAGTTGACTTTTGGTGCTTTCATGAAACATTTACACAATGACATTTTTGATGAATCATCATCAGTAATGCGGATTTAATGACTATGTCGGTAAAGGCCAATAACAGATGCCAGAACAGTCTGATAAGTTCAAAAATTACATCATAATCATGCAGCGTTTGGAACCAGGAAAAGTCAACACTGTCAGTGTTACGATATCCAAAATCTAAGACAATGTCTAGTCTTAAAACATGATACTGATATAACATCAACATACTGCCAGCCCTATTCCCAATCATGACGTTCTTGCTGCTGTCTGTTGGCTCCAACTCCTCATAACTCTCCCTTGTCCATTCTTATCAGCACCCATCACTATTTCTGTCTCATGAAGATTTATTAACAGTTCAAACCCGTTTTCTAGTTTTAATGTCAGGGCTGACTGTGGTCTGTGTTTATGTCCTCGCCTGGCCGTCCGCCAGATGTCTTGGGTTGAAGTTGGCTTGACTGAAGCTGTAAATGTCGCCCTCCGTGGGAGTACAGACTTGCACTTGTCTTAGGGTTTTGCACCAAGGTTATCCAAGACTTCACTGTTTCGGTCTAAGTGAGTCTGGGGAAAGTTATAGTGTCATTTAGCTGTCCATTTAAATTGTATTGAGTTGAGCTCTGCTGAGCTAACTCACCAGCGCGAGACATTGAGAGTCATGATGTCAGGGAGTTCACAAGTCTTCTACAGCGCAAATATTCTTGTTTTGGGCACAATCTTCTGTGTAATTTATGGCCGTCTGTGCACTTTATCAATGCAGATAAGCACAGAGGCATGGTGTTGTCCGAGACACTGCTGTTAGTAGTCCAGTCAGTTGCTGCTTGGGAGGCAGTTGCAAGCTGATGATAGCAACCGAGAGTTTCAGTCATAAATTATCCTCCCTATGGACGTTCAAACTCAAATAAATATCCTCCTAATGATTTACTCGTGACAGGGAACCACCCATAAAGTAAAAAAGTAGCTAAGTGAAAACAAAGAGAGCAGAAGAAAGGAGCGTCTGCACTGTAGCAAAGCAGGACGATTGAAAGCCATTTTATTCTCAGGAGATTCCTTTTTTTTCTTCCGTCCCTCTCATATCAGCACATCCCTGCAGCCGCAGTTTCTTTGTCGGTGACAGGCTATTATTGCTGTCTGTAACTCATTCCTTGGGATGAAACGCTAACTATGACAAGATGACGGGGGGGGGGATTCTTGACAAAAAAAAACCTTGCCCAACCTTGTTTAATTCAGCATTTGTTCACTCAGCCTCTTCAAGCTCTCCCCACTCTGCCTTCGTGACAGACTGGAGACGAAGCCAGATCCAAGTTACAGCTGGACAAGGAGCTGAAAACTTACACCACATGGGGGATATAACTGTCATATCTGAACCAAGCCAGAGTGACACCGTTTTTGACTGAAATAGCAAATATTGCGGAAATTTGACAATAAGTACCAGTGTTGAGAGTCTCTGATGTTAAGTTCTGTTCAACTCAGTTCTAAAGTTTTTAAAATCCAAGCGTGAGGCCAACTTCTACTACTCATGTTGTTTAAGTGAGACTAATGCTTTGTTTATTCAATTTGGGACATTAATTTGCTTTTAAAGCTGAAAATGTCCAAACATGCTTTAGAGAATTAATAAGATGAGTCAATTGATTTTTCACGGGACAACTAGGTCATTGCTTTAGTAAAAGTAATAGGATTCATCAGGAAAAGGTAATGGGAAAAAATGAGAGTCTAAGAGTCACATTTATCATT
>JAPZEB010000006.1:30977624-30988139 GCA_029783705.1 Chaetodon striatus
CCTCTTGCTGTGAGGTGACAATGCTAACCACTACACCACTGTGCCACTCTGAATGGCTATTGCCAAAACAATCCAAATAGCTGAGCTGAGCTGGCGGAGAGCAGCTAATGGTGCTAACAGCACAAACAGAGCTAACAACAGCAACAGTGCTGACAAAGCTATGGTGTTAACCAGGATGCAGAGGATGGTCGCTACGCTTACGCAACAACACCAACCCACTGTCAGAGGTGTTAGAGCCATTTCTAACAAGTCCTAGTTTCCAATTATTTTTGAGCCACTCTAATGTGCCATCTGACCTGGCATCCCAGGAACCTTTCATTAAAGCCAGGTGTGCTGAAGTGAGTGCTGAGCGTGGAAGACGCCACAGGGTTACAGTCTTTAACCACCGTGTGTTTGGTTAATCTTAGTTTTTATTGTCTGATGAAGTCCTTTAATACCCCGTTGATTTGAACTTTGTTTTTGTAAAGGCCTGTTTATTTGGGTAATGCTTGTTTGGGGATTTTTGTTATCATTTTTTGGAATGCAACAGTCAAGACAATCAGTCCATAGCGTCATTTTGCAACTCTTCATACTCCAAAACCAGCCAAAGCACCCTGGATCATCTAACAGTGAGTAAAACTTAACCAGACAGTGAGTTCATCTCTCTGTTATTTTTTTTATTTATTTGGAAGCTGCAATAAGAGGTATTGAATATCAGATAGTTTGCTTCTATATTATTGCTCAGAATATTGAAAAGAGGTCATATAATGATGATTAAAATCAATTAAAATGATGTAATTCGTAAAGATCATCCGTTGACCACACAATCATCTTTCACTCCATGTTTGAATGGTACACCAGCTGAGTGGTCTTCTGTAAATGTTGCCACTAGTAAAAACAAATTAATGAGGCTGGTTGTTCTCTCTATTAATCTCTCTGTTTATATTTATTTTAGTTTTGCCAGTACATTCATCAGAGCTCAAAAGTTGTTATCAGCTAGTTGGTTTGCCAACATAAAAGCTGGCGGCTGCCAGCTCTTGTCATAAGCATCAAGTGTGTGTTTACAGCAACTAGTCATGAGTCAGCTCTGCCTGCTTTGGTTGGAAATTGCCAACAGATAAATCCAAAGGTATGGAACTGATTCTTCATTTAAACTGCTGCTGCTTCGACAACAAGAAAGAGCCTTTGGCTGTCTGCTTTGTGATTTGAAGGAGTCACCAGCATGTCTGCTCCATACAGCTCCAAGTAACTGTGCGGTGGCGTCCAAGCCGACTGCTGAAAACGAGCACAACAGAGCAGAGAGTGTGCCAGTGGCAGAGCACAGAGGCACAGATAACAGGCTTAAGCGCTGGCTGAGAAGTACTAAGACCACAAACTTTCTTTTTTTTTTTTTTTTTTTCGGACTCTTCCAACACTGACTTAGTACCAATTTGCTCCAAGTCAAGGTCTTACTAGACACGGACCACTACGTAACCTGACAGTCCTAATTTGACTCACATGCCATGAATGTCTCTCTGACCTAGACTTAACAAACAAAAGGAAACAACACAGCATCACAAATGTTCTTCCAGCACAAGCTGCAAACAGTCAGCAGCTGAGTATTTTTTTTAATTCTTATTAGCTTTCAGACGCATTTTAGTAGCTATGACTTAAGTCAATGCATCTGTACTGCTAAGTCCAACTTAATCTAACTTAACCTAGATGTTTTGGATTTGTTTGAAAGTCATGTTTGTCCTGGTGCAACACACACGGTTTGGAGGCTGCAGAAAAGGGTTCAAGTACCTGTATCCGGGTAGTGCCAGTGCACCAATAAGGACAAGCAAACAGTCAGTACTGCATCTTTGTTTGCAATTACTGTGCCCACACACTGTTCTCACTGTTACCCATATAACCTGCTATAAGGCTGGCTGACATGGCCTAAAAATAATATCACAATATTTTTAGGCTATATCGCGATACACAATATGTCGTGATATTTTGAAATAAAAATGGTAAATGGTCTACAGTTATAATAAAGTTAAATAAAGTAGCTACTGTCGTCCTAACATTAAATGAAGCGCTGTTATAAAAAGTTAAATAAAATATTGTTATAATAAAATATTGTTGTAGTTAAATCAAGAGCAGAACCACTGTTGCATCTATTGCAAAGCACCTGGCATGGTTACTGCTATGAGCTTGAAGCTCCCGGTCAGTTAGTGGCAAAGCTGTCCAGTTCTTACATTAGTAGTAATTGCAAGTGACCCTGGTGCTCCATTGTTGTGCTCCATGGTGACTAAATGACTGAGGTCTGGAGCTCTGCAGGTACAAAAACACACCTTCTCTGCTCCCGCTATTGTTAATCTCAGTTCAGCTGTTACTGCTGTGCCATTAAATGTGAGTATTCAAAACTAACAGCACTCCACTTTATATGATGATAATATTTGCAAGTTGCGGTGGTGCTCCATGGTCACAAAATGCGACTGAATATAGTTGCGGTCTTGAGTTCTACAGATGAGAAACACACTTCGCCTGTACACACACGATCACTTGGGGGAAAGTGATATGGATGGGAGGAGGTGTGACGAATCAAAAGAACCGAAATGTCAAAGCGAGTCAGATGCTGGTGGCTTAAAAAAAAAGATGTGAACATTTAAACTCAGTGTTCACAATATAGTCATTTTATATATCCCAAGTGGAACGAACATCAAGTATATTCAATATAGCTGCAAGTATACGCAAGGCTTGCAAGTCCAAATTCAACCTCCACTCAACCTGTCTGCAGGGGCGTGTGAAGGACATGTTAGGGTGTGCACAACTGACACTATTCAACCCAAATAGTTGAGGCTTGGCAATCAATAGGACGTCAGAGAAAAGTCACATCAGTCTCTGGTCTAATAACAGGCTGTACTGCGTTAGAAGCAAGTAGGCAGCCATGAGTGAGGCAGCTCTTTGTTTGATGTCTCAGTCTGAAAACAGGCTGAGAAAGAAGCCCATAAGTCCGACATCTGAGAGCTGTCTTCAGGGAGGGAGAGCAAAAAGATCTTATGAAAGAAGTGCTAAGCAGACAGCACATTGCCTATCATTAAATATTGATGTGTCTCAATGGTAAACTGACAAATTTTAAATGCTGTTTATTAAGTACCTTCAGTTAGAGGAGCATGCCAGAGCTTTACACAAACCCCCTGCTACTTCCTGTTACACTTCATTTACTTGTCACTGTGTCTTCGTGCTCCCACTTACTGTATGTAACATGCTCCACTGCCATTTGCAATTTATGGTCAGTGTCCTTCAGAAACAAGGTTATTTGCAGCTTTTATTGTTGACACAATACTTCAAGACTGTATGAGTAAATATTTAATGACAAAAAACTATGCTAATGCTACTGCCAATTCTAACAGTCCTACTGCTGTGCAGGTTATACAGAACTGTCATGCAGTTGGAGCGCACCGTGGGAAACTACACCAGGACCACATCAGATTTCTTCTTTGAGCAGTTCTCTTTCATTAATGTTTCATATTAATCAAATCTAACGATCAGCTTTTATACAGAGAGGACCATTTTCAAAGCTCAATTTATAGATGCAATTATCAAAACAGTTGCGTACACAGTCAATCAACTTTTCCTCTAATGAGCTTGCTGCTATAACTCAGGAGGGGACAGTGGAGTCTGTCAAACAACCATGCTGAGTGTTGTTCACACAACAAGCCAGGTCTGATGTTTCTGGGAAATTAGTGCGTTCTCTTTTTTAATAAACAAAGCACACATACTGAATAAACCAATTATTAAAGAGCCTGCCCCATTTAAACATTCACTGTGAAATATTGCATCCTCACTGGATCATTAGCTCTTTGGAAGTTTTCTTTTCGTCTTTATTGTTAAAGAATGAATCACAACAAACAGGAGTCGCCTCTGATAGTCTGCTCTGATCTCCAACTGCTGTGAGAAGATACTCACAGGAACAATGCATGTAAGGGGGGAACCTACTGTTGATGATTGGCAGAAACTGTCAACTATTGGTAGCGTAGAATTTAAACGGCATATCATCTGTATAAATTCAATATTTCTGCACAAATTACAGGAGCTGATTTTGGTGTCCACATGTACAGACACACCAAAGCAACATCAAAGAACTAGCGGTGACCAAAGTCGAGAAAATTGCCTCGTGTCTCCTGTGTCTTGTGCAAACACGTACACGTTTTGGTGCACTTTAAGAGGACTGAGTTCAGTTTGTTTTAGTCAAGACTAAATGTGAAAACACCCTTAATGTACGCTGTCATGCTGATCAATAAACCTGACCAAGTATCAAAACCGTGGTGCTTTGCTTTTAAGTAAAACAGAAAGGCACTATCAGCACCACAGTGGTCCCTCTCCATCTCCTGTTGTAGCAGTTTAAAATTCACATAAATTGGTAAGAGCATCTCATCTGCTCCATGACATCCATACTACAAACATCTGAAACTTCAAGCCTGCAAAACTGCCTGACAGAATTAAATGCTATGAGGTGACTAGGACACAGTAATGTATTCAGAAACATACTCAAGCTCTTACAACTTTGTGTCTCTGATGTGGACTGGTGGTGGCAGATGTGGGTAGAAAGCTAACTTCAATGCTGCAGACACTCAACACAGCTCAGACCTAGAATAATTCATGATCAGACATCACAGATTTCATCAGACATAAGTCAGATATCCCCAGATTGCTCGCCAGTGTCCATTTCAGAGTTCTCTCGATGACCTTTTGAGCTAACAAACCTGGTATATGCTGCTCTTTAGCGCAGGATATCCCTTGCAATTCATGTGTATCTGCTCTGTTAAATCACTTTCCAACGTCAAGCCCTCATGGGGATTATGGAAATGCAATTATTTTTTATCAATATGACAGCATAATCAACTCATACCTAGGCAATCTCATTATACCCTGGACTGCCAGATGCCTAATCGGAACCTCTATTATCTCTACCTCTGTCTTTTGTCCTGTACGCCAGTGACTTCAATTGTAACATCATTAGTGGCTTTTATAGGGGCAATGACCCTTGTGTCTTCCCATAAATGATCCAAAGATACAACGGTTCAGCTTATCTTTTACAATAGGACATGCGCCACAAAAGGTCAAGATACAGAGTCAGATAGGATGGTTCCCAGAAATGTACTCAAGTTGTTGAAAAGATCTAATATTGCACTCAATGCGGTTTATAAAACATCAATGTTCATGGCCCATTTAATAGTGTTAGATCTGTAACTTTTCAAATCAGACCAGCAGCAGTCAAAGTGTCATGGCCATGGCATACGCTCACCATAAGCTTCTGAACAGATTCCACAATGCTTCAGCTGAAATTGTAGAAGACAGCCAAAATCCTTGCAAAGATCTACAGTTATTTTATTTTTCCATTACTGTTTCTCTGTATAGACAGGATAGTCCGTCTTTTGTGTTGTACCACTCTGAGAACAGCCCACGTTCGTTCCTCCTGCAATTGGAAGTGCTGATGGCTGAGCATCGCCACCTGGGCCATCATTTCGGCACTAAGCCCTCCAGTCGTGATATGACTGAATCAGGGGAGAAATGCAGTGTATTGGAAGCAACGAACAATAGGACTGCTGCCCGGTGGAAACAGAAATCCGCTCAAATATTCAGCACCAGAGGAATTAAAGTGAAGAGAATATGGCTCACTGTGTACCAGAACATACTGGAAAAAAAGAATGTACCCTCGGCGTCACGTGTCCAAGACTACCAAGACACAAAACAAAGTTTCTTATCGAGGATGAGTGCTGAAACAATTGGTCCATCAATCAGTGAGTCCATTGACAGAAATTAATCAGCTCTCCACTAATTGTTAAAACAATGAAACAGTGATGGCAGATACTTTGTTTTGAGAGGGTGGAAGTTCAGTCGAAAATTGCAGTTTAAAAATTTAACTCTGATTCTTTTCTTTTTTAATGTTGCCTTTTGTTTTCAGTTCAATGTTCAACTTGTTCAAGATAAGAACAATTTCTTTTTTCATCATTATTTTAATCACAAAACAATTTGTTGTATGTTTTCGGTATACTGACAGCAACAGAACTGAGCACACTTTAATATCTGTTTATTTATCGCAAGTAATATCCTTATCATGATACTCAACAACTTCACTGCATATCAGATATTTTCCTTATATTCTGCAGCCCTACTTCTCTCTCTGCTTTATGTGATTAAAATTAAGTATCTTTGTGTTTTGGACTATTTGACCTACGCTCTGGAAACTTGTGATGTATTTTTCATTTAGACTTCAAGGAAAAACACTTCTGCAAAAGCATGGGGAAGTATTTTTAGGTGTTATTGGTGTGGCTCACTAAAATAAAGTCTATATATGGGGAAAACTACATAGAAAGAATATATAGTACTTACAATGTTTTGAATACCTGGCAATCCATGGCGTCTTTTTATACACACAGATGTTCTGTGCTCAAAGGCTATTTTCAAGTTCTGTTCTTTTTTTAAAGTACAAACATTATGTTTGTATTGTGTTACATAAGATAAGAGTAAAATAAAGTTCTAAAACGTAACAATCTCCAGCAGTTTTCACAAATATTGAGGTAGCAGAGCAGAGCCTGGGATGTTTTCAGTGTTAGCTGACACCCTTGAAATCTGCTGTGTTTGCCTGCTCCTTAAATGGTGTTATTATGGAAGTTACAGGATGTTCAGGAAATGAACAAAGTTCGAAAAACAAACAGTACTGGTTTCATATGTGGTGAATATTTCGAAGGCAAAAAGACACCAATGTTTTTTCTGTTTGATAAAAGCAGCCACGAACTCAGTGGACTTTCACATGAGAGCTAAGAACAACACAAGCTAAATAACAAAGCAAAGGTCTTACATGGTACTACGACTTGTTTTGAAGAGCAAAAAAAAACAAATACTCTTCGTCAATGCCAACTTCACAATCAATCTTGGTTGCTCTGACCCCTACCGCCCAGAGAAACATACCCCTCTGGGGGGGAGGACAGGAAATAGTTGTGATTCTCATCAGTAACCTGTCAGGAACCGGTGAGTGATGGCTTCCAAACCCCGATTTAATATCATTTCCAATACACCTGTCACATTTAATGGCATGTCGCTCTAAAGGTACACAGTCAGTGGGCTTTGTTACAACTGGTTTCACTGTGACAAACAGCTTGCTACAACTGCTGGAGCTAGAAATGTAAACAATAATGATCATTTCAGCGGTGCACTGATGGAAAAATACGACGAGACAGGACGCTTTTGTCCAACTTCCACTGGCACGTCAGAAAGTAACTTATTTATTCAGTAAGTTTCCCTCATGTCTCCCAACATAAGTGGTGTCCATTTGAAAAGCTGTCACTGTGAAAGTTGTATTTTAAGGAATAGGGATCGCTGATGACTGTCAATTATCGACCGTCATGATTTGCAGTTCAAACTAACATGTATCCTTTTGGATTTGGTTGGCTGGTGTGAATTCTGTCATTCAAATTCTGTGGCAGTCAACAACTGCATCGGGAGCACTTGAGTAGGTTGGTACTATCAAATTTCTGCACTTCATTTGCTAATGGTAAGAACTCATGGAGATGAGCATCTTTGCAATCCACACAATCATTCATGCACAGTTATTCCAAAGACAACAGGAAGTTAAAAACAGTTTAAAAAAGACATGTGTAGTACTCGTGTCTTACTACATGTATGGCTTTTGGCAGTTTCTCATTAAAATCTACAAGACAAAATAAAGACATATGAAGTCCAGCTGGACTCTCAACTAACAAATGACTATTTCTTTGTGACCTTTTTCTGTCTTGTGGTTTTCTACTACATGAAAAACACCAAGGAGACCCAGCAAAGCATGACAGTGAATGATAGCTGACATATAAAAACATCTGCAGGTTTTTTTCCAAGACATTATGATAAACAAAACTAACAGGAACACATTTGACAGATACTTCCAAATGAAATTGAATTGAATTGCTCATGTCTGCCTCCGTCTCTTGGAAACACTGTTGTAGGTAAATTTTTCTAGCCTCCGAACCACTTATTGACAGAAAGATTGGCTGCTATAATCCCTTCATCTTTCCACGCTGCCTTAAGCCTCTCGCAATATCTCTATCCATCTGGTACACAACAACGCTTGGGTCCCTTGGCTTATCGTGTCTAAACTATCTCATGCCTTCTACCTCATAGGCAGACTTAATCACAACCTTGCTTTCTTCCTTTCCAGCTGGCCGGTAAACAGATAGAGCCTCCTGCCAGTCTGCAAAGCTTTGACAGCTAATACAACCCTCTAAAACTCTTCCAAATCTCAGCAAAGACGCATATTGGCAATGATTGGAGAGGGACGCCGCATAATACGTGGCGGGGTTTTGTTTGTCTGTTTTGTACATGAGCATGGTTTTGAAACTTGCATTAAAGATCTTGCTTTTTTGATTACTGTTTTGCCTTTATTATACAGTAAAGCGATCAGTTAATTAATTGTCTGGCATTTTTGCTTTAAGAAATAACTCAAAGCTTATCAAATGTATTTAGTATTTGTTGCTTTTGATTGTCTTTTTTCAAAGTAAACTGAGTATCTTGAAGTTGTGGATAGTTGGTCAGACAGTTTCATTGCCATTTAAATTATTCCTTTGTAGTAGGATTGTGACATCTGAATTCAACTACATACAACCCTTCTGTCTTTTCTGTTTATTTGTCCTTGGTAGCAGTCAAAGCTAATAATTACTGCTAGCTCTTAGCACGCTCTTTGAGGCAAGAAAAAAAATAAAAGTGAGGTACAGTAGAAAAGCAGCGTAATGTCAGCGGCACTTGTGATGAGGTCCTCTCCTCCTTTTGTCTCAATTGCTCACAGATGTTCCTTGCCTCAGATACCACAATCCAACATACTGTAAATAAAAGGGCTGGCTGGACACGAACCAGCAGATCTGAAACATACTACTGGATTGTCAGTAGAGCCTGAAGCCCCGAGGCACACGGTGCCAAAGAAAACACGCACCATTTCATTTAACATTTGCAATGAGCTATCACACTCCGCGGCTTCGAAGCCACTTGTGCTGCTGTGATGTGTTTGCAGTTGTATGAGCAGGATGACGTGTTACAGCAGAGGCCAATTAATGACAAGCAGGTCAGGAATTAAATTGAATAAAATCTGTTACTGGGTTACAGTATATTCCATTAGGTCTTCTTTTTGAAGAGATGTATTAAAGCTCAAAGTAGCTTCTGGTTATGCTGCCTGAATTTGACCGTGGCCTCAGCTTGCCTTGCTTTCATTGAGAAGAAAGTGAGACCCAGACTCTGTTCCAATGCATACAAAAGCTCCAGGAACAGTCTAAGTTACTGTAGCACATAGTCTAAAAATCCTTCGAAAGATAGAGTTAATGCTCTGCACATAGTGTTTAGCCACTGTGACTGGCTGCCCAGCATTTTTCATCTTCAAATCCCTTATCAGGGCAGAGATCTTTAAATATAAAAGATGAAAAAGTGCCAGCTATTGTAAAGCTGAAGAGAATGATGTACCGTCAGGACCAGTGATTAAAAGATACATTTACATTTGTTCATTTTATCAAAATGTGTGGCTTAAAGATAATCATATTCATCTTTAGCTTTGACAATTTGTTCAAATGCTGATATTACAACAAAAACATATGTTGCCCCATGGATTCCTCCACACAAATGCTCACCTCCAACAATGACTAATGGATTACCAGAATCAGCACTAACAAGTGTGCGTTATGACTTGACTCAGCTCCACAGCACTGTTCACTGAATGATAATACAAGTAGGGCATGGCTGACACTTCTTTGGCTCTAGCTTGAAGCCTTACTAAAAAGAAACAATTAATGGACTATTAATGAGATTAATGGACCCTTTTTAAGTGGCAAAGGTAATGGGGCTTCTCATAAGGCCTGACAAATGTAGCCATAGAGAAAAGTTAACCAGAGTAAGTGAGAATAAATATTAAATAACTTGTAGTGACTGTGATTACTTGCACCAGTTCAATCTGGAATTAACCTTCTTTTTGGTTCTGGTGTGTTGACGCTCTTTTTATTAACCAAAACCATCATAACCACAATAAAAAAAACGCACTGCAAAATAAAATCTGCAACTGGTTTCCACAGTTACAGTTGTGGTATTGTTATCGTTTCTGGTTTAGGTATTTTATATGCTTTATGGGCCATATTCACTAATAAAAGCGTAGAAATGTTCTTACTCTGACACCGGAAGTCACCAACCGAGCTCCATTTTTTGAGTGGAGTGAGACCGAGTCATTTTATGCACATACACCAACAAAAAAACGTAGGCATGATACAGCCAGGTGCCTGGCGGCATCTGGGAGAAACCTGGTTAAAAAGGCAAAGCAGAGGCAGCAGTAGTCCAAGTAGGGCAGGCGGGAGGTGTCATGGATGGGCCCAACAACCACCGACTTTTATGTTTCTGTAAGATTATAAAGCAAAGCCCTTTTCTTTCTACCTAAACCCAACCAGGTGTGTGTTGGCAAAACATAACCATGCGGGTTTGTTGTTGAAGGAAAACAAAACGTCAATTTGCGGTGTTGTACTGACATTGTGAGTGCATTTTGAAAGA
>JAPZEB010000006.1:30990423-31002984 GCA_029783705.1 Chaetodon striatus
AAAGCTGTAAGAAACCACTGATGTTCCTTGGATAGAGATAAAAGAAGGGAGGGGGGGGGAGTTACTGTGGAGGTATTAGATGAAATGAACCTTGAATGTAGTATTTTTGGGCAAACCCCATGAGAGTCTGGCTTTGTTTAGCAATCATACCATTTCTCCCAAACTGTCTGCCTTTAATAAAGTCATTATGCATTGTGTTTTCACAAGGCTTCTTCTCTGTGCTTTATCACTTTGCAAGAAGAAACACAGCATATAATCAAACTAACAGGCCATAAAAATGACTTAGACAGACATAAAATAAAAAGAAAACAAAATGGCATGACATGCTATTCAACAAATGGATAACAACAACAATCATAACTAGATGATAAGTCATCTTGTAAGTGATTAAGAAAAAGCTGAAGGTCTAATTCCAATTGTAATTTTGATCTTATTTGTGGAGTTTGGAACATTATTTATATCATCAATAATCACATTGTGCTTACTAATTAATTGAAATCGAGGAAGGTGGCAACATCGCTTTAAAAGAAGCCTCGTAGGGAAAGAACACTGGCAGTAAGGCAGTCAGGCACATTGTAACACAAATCCCCAGATATATTTAAAAGCATAAACAAAGCCAAACGGTTAAATGAAAATCCAAACTGTCTGTTTTAAACATCCATCACGGTTAGAAACTGACTTCCTCAGGATTTCTCATACATTCATTTATTTCGTCGGCCTATGATTAAAACATCTACCGCCATGAATAGACTTCCTATTTTTTGAGCTGAGCTGATCATTAGGAGCGCTATTGGAAAATATATATACACCTAGTGGTGTAGTGGTGGTTGAAGAGGTGGTTGTACTACTAGGTAGATGGGCAGGTAGATAGGGTAGGTAGAATTGGGTATGTTCTCCAATATAGAACAATGACTTTTTGGCTGGCAGGTGGTTATATTGTAAATGGTAGAGGTGAGGTATACCCTGTACACTTGCGTATATCCTTCGCCACACCACTGTATGTACCGTTTGGTTATGTATAGAAGTAGTTCCAAACAGGTCACGGTCCAAAAGTGGGTCACAGGTCCATTCTGAATGGACTGAAAGTGACTCACAATGTGTCAGTTTTGCAAAAATCACACTTTATTTTGAATTACCACAAGTTTACAGTACAAAGCTTTCATTCTGAAGTGCCGTTTCCTGCTGTGAAGTGAGTGACTAATGGACAGCTATTTCACAGAGGCAGAAAACAAGTTTAAAGACATGGCCAAACACAAGTATAACGCTGAATATATTAAAGTGTGGACCTTGAACGAAAACCTAGAGAGAATTTTGGACCTCGATGGCTGGACCTTTTGGTGACCACTGATCTACAGCACCATACTGTCGGAGCACAGAGCACACGCGGGGCAGAGACGGAGCAGCAAAATAAAAAGTACTGAAAGCAAACCTTCAACTTAAGTTTGTATTCACTCGCAGCAGCTGCTCCTCTCATCGATCAATCTGACCTGATCAGCTCTGAATGTATCGACAGATCAATTATCCATCCCGTAAGCCACAAATACAAAAATTTCTAAATCTAGAGAAAGAACACAGAATGATACAAAAGGTCACACAGGTATTTAAAAGAAAAAAAAAAGTTTGATGCCAAACATACGCTATTCCTGCACACAGTTTACCTTCGCAAGATGTTTTCTGGCACTTCTGGAGGGCTCACTTTCAGTTTCATTTTCAGACAAAGCAGTTTAGATAATCTGGATCAAACAACCTCCCTGATCATCTGAGTGCTTGTGGTTTTGTTTTGTTTTTTTTATCTATTTGTTCCCATGATGCTGTGTTCCAAAATATCAGCAGTTCACTTTCATGAGTAATAAAACCAATAAAAATTACAGTCAAATAGTCTTCAAGTTATCTATAAACTTGAGAGGCAAATACAATACATTTTGGTCCACTGCCTTGGTGACTGTTGCATGATTTCTCTAGAAAAGGAATTCTACCATTATTTTTGTAAGAACAAAAAGTATTGTGGTTTTACACCCAGCCATAGTGATGGACTAGGGTTTAAGAGTTGGGTGTATCCTTGCGTTGTCATTTGCCTCCCTTCTGATCTTAAGCTATGAACTCCCCACTAGGACGACAATAACTCCCATTGACTTCTGTTTCTGTCATCTGGGCTGGCTAGAATTACTCCTCAGATCTATACGGAGCGTGACCCTGAAAAGTGTTTTCAATTACTGCTGCTGGTGTCAACCTCTTGTGCTGAGCTTATTGAAATTGAACACCCTAAACTTTAAACAAGGCCACAAAGTTACGCTGCGCCGCTGCTATCAACAACATGAAATTACACATTTTAAAAATGCCTCACAGTGCCATGCTCGGGATAATTTGAGAGCAAATTATGTTCAGTGCATAGAAACATCAGCCGAGGCACTTTGGGCCACATTCGGTTCAGTGCAATAAATAAAATATCAGAGTCAAATAGCTGCTGTTAAATTGTAATGGCCCTACATTTGTGTTGTGCACTGTGCTCTCAGGTGACCTCGCCCATGGAGGTCAGGAAACACACTGCTCCGTCACCGCTGCCACAGGCCATGCATGTGAACTGTGCCTGGTCTGTAATCGAGGTTTACAATTGTAAGTCACATGACCCACAGCATAATGTTACCTTGGGGAATGTTTGAATGGATGCTGCAGCGAGATTTTCAGGAGCTAAATGTAGTTTACCAAGGCAACGGTCATAGTTCATCCTTGAGAGTAAGGACTCTATGAAGGGGATTGGATACTATTGTGTCCACACTTTGCATGTACAGACAAATGGAGGTTTTCCACTACTCTGAGTTTGTGACTGTGGATGTAAATAACAGTAAAGTAACAGGTTTCAAAGCGGCATGGCTACTGCCACCGCCTCACTTCAAGATGTCAACAACATGAATCAGAGCAAACAGACGGATGAAGGTGTTGAAATAGATCAGAAGGGGTTAAAAAATATTCTTTTGGTCTCAACATTAGAAGCAGTTGTGAGTAAGTGAAGCTGAGGAAACTACAAACCTCTTACGGCCTCTTTCAAGCCTACAGGAGGTGAGTGTTTGATCCTCAAAAGACTGATTTGGGCCGAGGTGGAAGAAGTATTCAGATCCTTTGCTAACTTAAAAGTAGCAGTACCTGCATGCAAAAATACGCCTTTACAAGCAAAAGTCATTCACTCAAAATCTTACTGAGGAAGATGGGTATAACTATCAAAGGAAGTAAAATAAGTTATTTTACTGTTTTTGTTGATGCATTTTGATGTTGATGCTGCAATCATTTGTAATCATAGAGGCAATATATGTAAAATCTCGATGTCAAACCTCCACAGGTGTTTTACTTATCTTGCAATTAGACCTCTGCTCAAGGTGTAGTTGGGTGGAGTAATGTTGGTTAAATGATGTTGTCAAATCTATGGATTTATAAATATGTGCACTCTTACAGAGCCTTCAAAATAGGTTTAATCACCCAAAATAAGTGACAACACCTGGGTGAACATAGGTGTGATTTAATCTGCAAAATAGCAGTTAATAATTAGTACAGCTGTTAAATAAATGGACTGGAATAAATTGTACAACATGTCACTGACGCATAAATTACACACATAAAACATAAATATTCAATTACAAGTATCTCTAATCAGTATTTTATTTTTTATTTTTTTATTTTATAATAAAATGGGGCTGTCTGTGCAGTAGGAATGCAAAACTTCTTTTGAAATTGGTGATATATGACCAGAGAAAACAGAAAAAAGGGCTCTGGCATTTGTTTTTGCCTGTAGTAACAAACAATCTCAAATTACAGTTAAACAGTAAGCTGAAATATGTGTCTGAAAACATCTGTTGTGTCTGTACTAACAGAATCTTGGTCCATACTTATCATTGATCTCAGCCTTCATTTTTATGATACAGGAAATAGTATGACGGCCACTTCCTGTTCACAAATTCTCATATTACAGCCAAACAGTGCAGTAAAATGTTTCTGAAGACATGTTAGGCAAGAAACAGGCAATACAGAAACAGTATCATGGTTCATATGTGATCATTGCTGCCTAGTTTTACCATTTGACTGGAGTTTTGTTTGACTTTGAGAGTAAGAAAGACAGACAGGCTGCTACTTTACTCTTTGTGTCTGTGGTGGTGGGAATAGAAAAATGCAGATACAATCTGAAGTTTGAGCAACAGGCCTAGAGCCAGCAAAGAGATGAGCAGGGAGATTTTGGCCCAAGTAAGATAGACGGATAGTTCATTTCAATATACTACACAAACTGTTGTGATACAAAGCTGGCTGGAAATCAGCAAAGCATCCCTTTAAGTACGTCCTTGAGTTAGTTGCTTTGCACCAATGGATTTGGATGGAGTCTTGTTTTAACCTTGTGTGGCTCTGCACACATTACTTGGACCAAACAAATCCCCACACTAATTTAGAAGACAATGCCTGAATTCCTCTGGAAATGAGTTCAGCTACAAACGCAACTGGCACTTTAAACACGAACTCTGTGTGAACTTTACATAATTATAACCATTTCTAAACCGTTATAATTTCTTAACACCTCAATTTACTTGGCAGAGGTGTGCTGCCCCTGTCCCAGTGTCCCTGAGCGATTATAGCCTTAGCTGGCACGGCATCATGTTGTCAAGGGTGAAGACTTTGCTCCTATATATTGTGTAAAGTGTAAACCCTGCTCACACTGATTTGCAGTGGCACCGATAAAGTTCAAATCCTCTACCCCCTTCCTCCCCTCTGTTCTTCTCACAGGAGTCCTTGCCCTCGGCTGTATGCCATGACACGGTGCTAGGCCAGGCAGGACATTCCCATCAATCACACTTAGGGGAATGAAGTGTGTGGATGAAGTTAGTGATGCAGCAGTGGTCGTGATAATGGCCTTGAAAAGTCGGAGCCTGCCAGCCTTCACCACCTCACTGTATCAGAGATGGAGCCGACCAAGTTCTCTGTGAAGAGGAGGATCCCCGCCCAAAGAATACTGGGGAGGTGAGTCATGGAACATTCCAGAGATAGGCCCCTGTATAATTGTGATTCAGCCTTACCTTAGTTAACCCACAGATATCATATAAGTTGCATGATTCACCCAGACAGACTCTCACTTTTATGACTTATGAGACTCTTTCCTACTACTGCCACACTAATGGTCAAACTGAAATATCACTAATTTACCACCTCAGTGCCATTTCTCCTTTTTAATTCGACAACTTCTAGCTGTCCTCGATGACATTTAACCTGTGAAATTAAGCTAGCTCTGTTTAAAAGCATACATATATTCATCTCTTAACCCCGGGAGACGAGATTAAAAGGTTCAAAGACTATTGGAAGGAAATGTTTGCCCTGACAGCCAGACAGCAAGCATCAGATATGAGCTCCACTCGTTGATGCCTTTCAAAAAACGATAGAGCCTCTAGCCTGATTCCAGACCTCTGAACAACTGCCAACATCTCATTTTTTCAGTGATTCAAATAGGTCGAATGTTCTGCTTATTGATGAGATCGATGCAGCTGTACAGATAGCTGAAAGTCAACCTGCAGAAAAAACAACTTACAAAAATAACTGAAACCTGCATATGTGTTTGATCTGTGTGTCAGCTGCTCCTAGCAACCTTCTAACTTAGGGGAAAGGATATGCGACTTCCTACTGATTGGTCAGGGCAAAAGAGGGCTAACATGAACACAATGTTGGACTGAATAATGGTGTAAAAACAAAATGCCTATTCAGTTTGATATTCAGGCTATGTTGCCTCAGCTCAGCCTCACCATTGACATTTGGGTGGACAAACACACTACTCCATGCCAATTTCAGGCCTCTGATTCCAGTTCAGCCCAACAGCCCAGGAGTAACTCCCCTGGATCTCTGATAATTCAAAGGTTGGTCGATTTTGGCAAGAGAGTGGGATTTGGCAACCTTGATAATTCTATCAACTTAAACAGACTTAGCTTTATTTCCTATTGCTGCAGTGAAACAGCACTGCGTCATGATGGTCTCATGAAAGTATTTCAGAGTGATACTAGTGCTCTCTAACTATAGTTACTAGGGGGGTAGCAGTTCACAAAATTCATGGTTTGGTCCGATACGATGCAGTAATGTCACGGTTTGGTACAGTTTCTACACAGCACGAAAGTAGAAATACCACAGAAATTACCTTGATTTTCAAAATTTCAAATGTATGAAAGCTAACATTATTTTGGGTGTTGCTTTTTTGCACAAAGCAGAAAAGACTGAATTGTGTAGTTCTAAATTATGGAGTTAGACCTTTAAAACTGTTTTCATCATTTAGGTGTCAAGGATTGACACCTAAATGATGACGCACAGGAGCCATCCTTAACATAAACCCTTCCCTGCGTATATAAATACTAATATTGCCTCAGTCAACACTTGTATGTGGGCCCCATAAGTAAGTTAAAAAATGGGCCCTATATAGGATTGTCCAAGGGTTCCATAATGGCCTCACGCCAATTGCCCATATGTGTAGTTTTGGGTAGTTTTACCCAAGTGGGCCCAAGATAAGATGCCCATTTTGGGCCCATACCCACTTGATGCCCAAGTAGTAGCCACAGCATAACCCATGTGGCGACCACTTGGGTGAACCCACCCATGTGGGCAGTTAACATGGGGTCATTATGAAACTCATGGACAATCCCATATAGGGCCCATTTTTCAGCTCACTTACTAACCACACAGAACCCACATGCAGAGTTGACTGGGACGTGACTACTGACACGAAAGCACATAGTATCAGTTGGTTCTTTTGCCTACTGTATGTCCGCAGCGAGTTTGCTACATCCCATGAGCTCTCTGAGCTCTTTAAGTCTGATACATACATGAATAAACATGAGTTCAATGCCACAATCATAAAAACAACACAAGCTAAACAGCCTGAGTCATCTACCCAGCCACTAGCAGTTACTGCTCACTGTTGTGGATGTGTGCTTTGTGACAACGTGAGCTGCCGAACAAGTGGCCATAACCCCACAGCGGCTCTCGTTCCCTGGTTCCGAGGGTGTATGTGCCATGATGGTGTGTGCTGCTAGATCTGCTAGTAAAGAAAGTCTGTGACTGCACAGCGACTTGTTCTTGAGCCCAGGGTTTGTGTATGTTAGGGTGCTGCTAGGTAAGCTGCACAGCGGCTCGTTCTTTGGCCTGTATGTTTTTGTTCACCACTGTCTCTCCCCATCGCCCTCATAACACCAGACCTGTAGGTTATTAGAGGATCTTCTATTACTGGTCTGGTAACACTGTTACTAACCATCTTGTAACTAGCTAGCTTAGCATAGCGCGTCTCCCAGTGTGTCTCACTGGAGTAGCATGTTCTGGTTTGGGGGTGGGGGGGGCAGACAGCATGTGGCCTGTTCTGTCATGTAGGCTGCCTTGTTGAGCACAGAGGCACTGAGAACATTATCTTAGACATGGTTAAAGCTGTATGTTGTATTTTCCAAATGTGATAGGATAGTTCCACGCATCGTTTGGTTCGTTATGCATACTGAACCGAAAACCTTGTACCGAACAGTTGAATACGAATATGTGTAATATTGCACTCCCAACAGTAACTGATATCTGCTTGCAAAATTGAATCTGTAAGGTCTAATATTGGATTATGTCATACAAGGGATAAGGTCAGGAGCAAGAAGTAGTGCACAGTTATCTGTGAAGTACAGTCACATTAATGAGGAGAGGTCCCTCCGATGTCTGTCGAGGCTTTGATGTCAGCAGATGCACAGATACTCTGGATGAGCCATCTCTAATGATGTCATTTTATGTGTAGGCTACCTAACGATGAGTAAAATGTATGGAGTACAAATGCATAGCACTGAAAAATATTGTATATTAGCTGTGACATTTCACATAAAAACACGAGTTACCAATTAGGTGAATATTTGTAATACTTGCAACGTATGTCTAACAATATGAGAATACGGGTGTGTATTTAAGGCACTCACCGAGCCCTCAATTCCTCAAAGTGCCTGCCTGACAAGCAAATGCAAGTCGTAATTAAAACAGAACCGACAGGCCTTTCTGCATGAATCATTCAAGCAGTTACCATGTTCCTTGAAAAATGAACACGTCTGAAAATAGACGTGTTGAATGTGTTGATGAGCAGATGTGAAAAACATCTATTCATCACGGAAGAACTTGCTGCAGTGCAGGCTTTTCCAGCTCTATCAGCTGGTAAGGGGCATCTGCACAGAGACAATGGCCCTCATTCATCCATCTCTTTGCGTTGTTCCCATGTTCTGTGTTTACAGTAAAAGGAAACTTGCTATTTTTTTATTTATTTATTTTTTTTATCCATCTCACAGTGTAGCTCAGACGTCTCAAAAACTATAGTTCTAATAAGCCCATCACAGCCATGAAACAAAAGGAGAAATCTACTTGCATTTTTACTACACAAGTAAATCACCATAATGTGGTTTAAGTGCAACCATCATTCAGGCATACACTTAGACCTACGACTACCGGTGGAGTCTAAATAGGCAGTCATAACAGTCCAAGCTGATTTGCAAACATTTGCTTTCAGTAAGAGAAAGCCTGTTGCACTCTTTGTAATTTGCCCTGAG
Organism: Chaetodon striatus; assembly: GCA_029783705.1. NCBI lineage: Eukaryota > Metazoa > Chordata > Actinopteri > Chaetodontiformes > Chaetodontidae > Chaetodon > Chaetodon striatus. The sequence continues at coordinate 30,998,991 of JAPZEB010000006.1, forward strand.
CATCAGCAAAGTTTCTGAGGAGGAACTTTAATTGAACAGTTCACTTTCCTGTTAAAGTAACAGTGAAAAATGAAGGATGGCAAAGTGCTTCAGAATTTGTGTTCGAACTTTCATGAGTCAAAATCTCTTGTCTACGACCGTACTCTGTGTTTCCAGGTAGTTTTCAGGACTGTTTTTTTTTTTTATATCATGCTTGATAAATGAGGTTCTTTGAGGACAACGGCCATTAATGGCTGCAGCACAAATTCACTGGAGGGCAACGTTTCAATTCGTGCATGAAAAATGATCATTGACGACCCTAAAATTGGGGGGAATCGAACAGGCAATGAAGCAAGATATGACTATGTGCTGGGAATTTCTATCCCCCCTGAATTGCAGATATATCTGCAGGAGGTCCATTAAACCCTTCAACATCCAACTAATAGTTGCACAGGTTTTTGAGTACAGATGCATTGAGGTGAAAAGACATAAAAGACCACATTTTCTACACAGATATGATCCAAAACAAAGTTGGACCAAGGACACAAAAACAGATCTGAGATTCAGGCAAGTTCAAGACTTCATCAGAATGTGCGGTCAAACAGCTCCCGACCGGGAAACGTCATAAGGACTGGAATTCCAGCCGTCGTCTAGTCAGACAATAGACAGCAGCTGCACAGAGACAAGTCCATTTATCTGGACCCCCAGGAGGATACTCAGTGGGGCTTTTATTTCCCAGCAACTCAAACAGACTTATACCATTTGTTCTCAACACTAAAACTGTACCGCTGTTCACTTACAGTATGATAGAGTTATCTACTAAAAGGAGGCTACCCAGAAGTGCAGGCAGTGAGAGGCAGAACCAACAAACATACACCCACTTGCTTTAGAGCACTGTATAATATGTCTCTTGTTGCCGTCTTATATTTCTCTTGTATTCTGATCTGAAGGGACCCGGGCTTTTTCTTATTAGGTCTAGATATTGAATTTGTCACCCACCCATGTAGTATTGAAATAAAACTGTTGTACCATCTACTGGTGTCATCTCAAACATTTAATAAAATGCTGGGCCTCACAAAACCCAAACAATCCGAGTGTGAAACATCTGTGCTTCACCGATGATTGGAGAAAGGAAGCGGCAGCGATGATAGTAATAAGACATTATTGCGGTATCAAGATTATAGTTGAAGCTCAGTGCACACTACTAATTCTCATGGAAAAGCAAGCAGCCTGGTTTATGGCTCCAAGACAAGCTCTGAAACACAAAAAAAGATGGTTTACATCATGGCATGAGCCGTGGACAGCACTTGGAATTACACAGAGGTGCAGGGCTAGGTTTGTTGGCCTTCCCGACAGCATAAATATACCAACGGCGCATTCCGCAGCGAAATTGAACCCCTGCCACTACAACTGAAATATTCACACTCCCTTCACCTCAACGTTCCCAACGCCTCCCCCTTATTCCCAGATCCTTATGGCAAAGACCACCAACTGAAACTCTCGTCTCTTGTTACAACTCCCGACAGTTATGCAAACGGAGCAGGCAAATTTCACAAGTGGTATTTTTTCAATACCAGCTCTGTGTGCTTATGGAGGTCCTACACAAACATACTTCCATGCTGGTACCTCTCCTGCATTGACAGGGTTCAGGGGCAATTTTGGCTTTTCTTACCAGTTCCCTGATGTTTGACTGAGTGCAGAGTCACGGTGAAAAGAACGCAGCACTTGGCTGGGATCCTGTTTGAATTAGTGACCAAGACACATAGAAACACTAACAAATTGGTACGGCTTTTAGTCTCCGCAGTGGTGCAAAAGCAGTTTTAATTCAGCTGTGTGGAAAATAAAAGCTATCTTTTCAGAGAGACAGCGTCTGTTGCGTAGAGGGTGCCAGCAATCCCATACTTTCACTCCGCTCTTTGAAAATGGGGGGCACATCTGCTCGTCTTTTCTCTAAATTCATTTTTAATGGAAAAGAGGTGCGACTGTTATCCCTTTTTAGGTTCACTGGACTGTGTCACCAGCTCAGACAGTATGTTCACATAGTTTGCTTGTGCACAAAAAAAGAGAGGGGGATGTTAGGGGAACAAGCAATTACTGTAAGCTAGTGTGACAGTACACATGAGGCTCTGTCTGAGGCCCCCGAAATAGTTAACGTCATAGGAAGGGGGGAAACAGGCTTGTGTCGATGGGGCTGTTTCATCTGAGGGCAAAGAAAATAAATAAGTGTCGCTGTGCATTGTGTTTACATGGAGAGCAGGAGAGGTTAAATTATGCCTCTTTTTAGCTGTAGATAATGAGAACTACTGTGCGAGCACATCTGCCAGGGGACTCCCAAAACCTGGCAACGCCACATACATCTGATCATAAAAAAGAAAAACAGTGATGGAAATAGTCATAAGGACACGGAGCTACCAAGGGACGCAAAGCAATGTGACTCCAGTGGAGGAAAAGTAGCAATTCCAATGCCAGAGCTGCAAGCAACATGAGGGCTGTAATATGCAATGAGGAGAGAGACAAAGAAAGAGGAAAGTTTTCATTGTTTGCTGTTAAAGTGCTGGAAGAAGTGGAGAGATGTAAGTCTGAGTGCTTCCAGAAGAAGTACGGATGCCTCATCTGGTCCCATAATAACCTCCACCAGTTTAACAGTCAAGAAAAAATGCGATTTCCTTTTCCTCCTACACACAAATGTAAATAGATTTGAAAATGTGTTTTCTTCTTGCTCTCTTTGTTTTCCCTACACACTAATCCAGTTTTACATCCCTTTTAAACCGGGCTTTTTGAAAACGCTCTTTAGAGAGGGCTTTTTAAAATTGCTGATGTTAACCTTCACCGACAAGGATGAGTACTTTGCACAGCAGCACTATCACAGGGTTTTTGCAGTTTATTACAACTTCAACTTTCATGATTTAGTTTGGTTGCTGTACGCACAATAATTGCTGAGATCTGGCAACATTGCTATTACACAGTACAACAAGCTGGGCTTAAATTTCATTTTTTTTTGCCTTGGTTTTCTCCTACAGATTTGTTTGGATAACCTGGTGGCATTGCAAAAACCTGTCGCATCATCTGTGTTCCTCGCCCTCTCGGACTTGTTCCCAGATCTCATTTAACTTGCATAGCAAACCAAATGCTACCAAACTACAAGACGAGAAAGTCAGGATTCATTAGTTGTGGGTGCATTAGACTGTCCTCTAATTTAATCCACAGAAACCAGAACCCATGTAGATGGGTCTGTGCAAGCTTAGTCAAGAGTCTTGCCGAGTATAATATTTCTCGGAGTTCACACCATCAGCTCTGGTTTCAGATCTCTGCGGAGGTGTGAAAGCTCTTGGGGGAATGAGTACCACACCCAGTGTTATCAAGCTTATTGTGTGGATTAACACTGGTACAACCATCGCAACAGAAGCAGACTGATAAAATCAATGATGCAGCAGGCAGAAAATTTATGCAAAAGATCTAAGCAATGTGCATGAGTCAGATATGACAACAGGTATGTCTCCAATACAATTTACACAAGCACAGCTTTGACATTTTCCATGTCAGAGTCTCATATTGATAAATCACTGTCAAATTAGTTATGGTTGCACATTGTAATGCGTTCAAAAATGACTGTCAATAACAGAAGCCACAAAGTCTGCTGGATGCATCTGTTTGACAAAATATTCCAGCTGCAGTGACACTAGAGACAAAACAAGACAAATCCAAAGAAACCATCATATAGGATGTGTGTCAGTGCATTGAAAATTACCCATGAGAGCAGGTGCTTTCAGACCTAGAGGTGGCCTGCTTTGGTCCAACTCAGGGACAAATTGCCTAGAGTTGGTTTGTCTTCTCACAGCAGCATTTACTAGACCAGATCAAATGCCTTGTGTGAGAAAGCAGCTCAGAATTTCCATGCGGAAAAAATCCAGGAAATAAATAAAACTTGCATTACACTTGTTAAATGAACGCCACACTTTCTAATGTCACAATGGAGGGACAACTACGCAGGTTGATTTTAGCGCTGCTCATGGTG
>JAPZEB010000006.1:31006264-31026935 GCA_029783705.1 Chaetodon striatus
CTTCCCCCACAAACATGAACAATAAACCCCCCACCTCACCGCTGCTACCTCCTTAGCACCACTCCAGGGATTCCCGTTATTTCACCCTGTCTGCTGGGGGACTTCTGGGATCACATCACATATCGGTCTGGCGCCTTGCCTCCTGTTACCATCAACAGTCACTGAGGGAGGTGGGGGGGCACACCCTTGCTCAGCACGGCTCAGCACGGCTCAGCACGGCATGGCTTTCAGTCACTGGTCCTCATTATTTATGACATTTTCTACGTGATTATTAATTCATCAGAATTACATTATATTCCAGACGCAGTCCAGACACTGTCACATCTGTGGCGTCTCCGGAGCCCAGCAGGTCCTATAGGACTCAGCCCCGCCCACTCCATCAATCCCCCGCCCCCGCCTCCATTTCTGTTTTTCCACATCTCTAATTGGGTTTTGTTTATGGGTACTGTGATCACTGGCGACAGCATGATCGGTGCTGTTGCCTCCCAAAGTCTAATGGGGGGGAAACTTGTCTATTTATCTGCTGCCTGCTTCACTTTCACTAATCACTTTGTCATCTAGCAAACAACTGTTTCATTCAAGACATGTGGGCATCTGTAAATATTGCAATAATGTCTGTACAATACTGATGCAGTATCACAGCAGTGTCATCTCTTTGGTTGTTCGAGATTATTCATTCCTGTAACCAACATTAGGAATACAAGCCTGAGATATTAGGTGTCTCTGCTGTTAGTCTTGCGCCTGCTGGGGGTTCAGTGGGCTGACTGGTCAAGGGTTAGGGTTACTGCTGTTCACTGAGGCCATCTTTTAAGCTCCGCTAATCAATACTGTCTGTGTATCAAATGGCTACAGGGTTGCTCATTATGAACGCAAAGAGAATTTTCACCAACATCTTCAGTTCCTCCCACACTAAATAGTTCTTAGCCCCTTTTAGCTCACTGCTCTGGTTCTATGGCTCCAAAATCTCAACATGTCTTCAGCAAACAAGCTGATAAAACCAACACATACAACCTGCCCAGCATCAGATGACTCACTGGAGTTGGTGGGAGGAACATAATGAGAATGTATACTGGACTTACATTCATCAGTTGGCCAAAAACACAACTCTTAATAAATGGTACTGTTGCACCCTGTTGCTAGATGCATGAATAGGCAACTGTTTCCTTACACTGGGACTGTAACAACTTGATAAAGTGATAATATGTCAATAGTTTTCTGGCTACCATGTCCGAAAATCATTTAATACAAAGTTACGCTTTAATTGTAACCTATACAAGGGTCATACAGGCAAAGCTGGTTGAACTCCTTGCAAATTTCTAGCTGTATTTTCATTCACATCCGAACAGCTCCACTCATTCACACTGGAACCTGCCCACAATAAATGGTCCCCTACAGTGGTTGTAATGGAAGAGGGAAAGGCTCATTGGCTTCGCCCACTAAGATTTTCCTAGCTGCTCCAATGATTCAAACCTCTGAGCAATCACTCTTTGAAATCAAAAGCACAGACTTGGACCAAACACAACCCCGGTGTCAAAGATAGCACAGGTGAAAAGTGCTGGACTCTTGATCGTATGTAATCTAATGCTCAACTCTCTCGACAAAACTGGCGACAAGGAGCGCATGGCTCGTCTCAAAAGTGAAGTGAAATCCAGGAGATAGTCTCAAATCCCCTGAGAGCACTCTCAAAGCTGGCTAGAGTGGAAAGATACTGAGGCCCAATGTTAATTTGTTCCCCTTGGTCAGTTTTTTTTTTTACTTTACTGAGTTTACTGATGCATAGCACCAAATGTAAAAAAGTATACTGTGCTTCACACAGACACATTTTGGTTTGAGGTGAGATATCCAGCTCTACATAAGAGGCTCAAACATTTTCACTATCACAACAAACAGTATATTTAACATGCTGAACAGCAAGTAAATCCTCACAATGGGGAGGCTAAGCTAAAAAAAATGTTACGCTATTACAGTAATGGTTTGGTTATTAAAATTCACATTACTCCTCTGTTCATCAAATGAGTGCTATTGCAATGCGGCTAATCATTCACAGAGAGATTTATTCTATCATTACAGAGGTTGGGGAAATAATCCATTCTTAGATGCACTGCGATGTGGACCTGGACGATTCAGCATCAATTAACAAAGGAGGCGGCACTCAACGCCCAGAGCAGTGCAGCACCAGTACAGTTTGTAGCACAGACACGCTAGAGCAGTGGTTCCCAACTGATCCAGCCACAGGGGTCCAGATTTTGCCTAAGTCGTTAGTTCGAGGTCCACACAGTGTAATATATTCGGCTTCATACTTGTGTTTGTACATGTCGTCGAGGTAGTTTGCTGTCTCTGTCAAGCAGCTGTCCATTAGCCACTCACTCTACAGCAGGAAACAGCACTTCAAAATAAAAGCTCTGTCGGAAATTTACTGTTTTTTACAAATCTGACACGTTCACAAGTCACTTGGGGTCCATTCAGAATGGACCTGCGACCCACCAGTTGGGAACCACTGCGCTAGAGTTAACTTGTAACCCATCTTCACAAAAGGCAGCAGCTGCAAGCTCGTTTTAATTTGAAGTCTAAATAATTACATTTGCAAGGTGAACATGAAGCATATCGTGAATATTTTCTACATTTTCACTAACGTTAATGGAGCGAAGTAGCGATCAACAGTTATGTTAATAAACAAGACCGGCTAACCAACACACCCTGCAGCATTAAACCACTTAGAACACCTCTATGGTGAAGAAAGTAACTGTCTGCTCAGTCTGTTTCACCTGCGACTTGTTCAGTCAGCATCTTGGTTTTTCCTGGAGCTAATATGCAGCAGAGAGGCTGCTCTCCACAGCTTGAGATGTCAATAACAACATGGCGGAGCCACAGAGCACTTCGCTTTCCCCTTATTTTGTTATTCCCATACAGGCAGAAGACTGTAAGGTGCTTTTCAATTAATTAATTTATGAACTGCTGCAAGAGAACTTTTCTTTTTAAATAAAAATGCTGCAGATTGTTTATGATTCAACAGTACACAAACTGCACACCTTGCAGTGAAATATTACAGTATGCAAACACTAGAAGCTGCGCCAGCATAAATATCCCACACTGGTTAATGTGAGCAACCGCAGATAGATCAAATCTGACTGCCTCTTCTTGGTTTACAAGCTCTGGTATAGAAGTATTTTGGCATTGAGGCTGAAGGGAAAAGGGACCTGAAGGAGGGCTACATTGTATGCATGTTAATTCATCCGTTTATTTAATCATGGAATGCTACAAATAGTGTGCTGTGTTTTTAAAGTATCAATTATAGAAATCAAAAAAGTTGATGTATCCAGATACATCATGATGCATCAATAACCATTTTATAATCAAACCATTGCCCTCTGAACTGTAATCAAATCAAACCTTGAGGTGCCATGACATTTCCACCCCAACATAAATATGGCCCTAAATTAATGATAATGTACCTACAGGGGGTTAATGAGATTGTTCATCGATACCAGTTAACAGATGCTGAGATTGTTGCCTCTTTTCATGAGCCATATATATTCAGCACATCTAAAATTGGCAGACACTTCGACAAATGTTGTGCGTCTCAGACTTGTGAATAGTCCTGATGTATTAACAGATTTGTGTCATTTACAACCTACTTACAAATTCAACTTTGTTACTATCTGGCCCCAAAAATGTGCCACTTTCATCACTGTCGGAGATCTATTGCCTTACATCCTTGTCAGGGTTTACACTCTGTAGTCGCGGCCCTTCACTCCTAATGCTCATCATTACCGCCCACTCCGATAAGTAGATTACGCTGCCAATAAATCAGCAGTGACATGTGCCTGTTAAGACACATTCAGTCTTCTCTGGGGCCATCTATATGCCAAAAACAAAGCAAAGCATCTGTCTTACTGAAGCTTGTGTTCCCAGCTATCCTACATCCACTGTGAGGAGCTAAGAACTAAGAGCTTTGAAGCCAAGCTGAGACATTATCTTCATACATCTTCTCTAAGCTTTGTGAAGTCTGCACACAAACCAAGTTTCATTTGGTAATAAAAATGATGTGTGCGCTGCATTTTCTGGATCTCTCATTAAAATTAATCTCTCTCAAAAAGACACTTTTGCCTTATAAAATGATAATGGAATTCCTTTGGGAATTTGTGTTTTTTTTTTTACCCCCACTCTTTTTCACGATGAAAACCTCTGCTTGAGAAATGACTGGCTGAGAAACTTGTCAGCGCTCTGGATGAACGAGGAACAATAGAAAACAAATCTCTCCACCCTGAAATTTAAGTCTCTAAGCAGCTCTGATCAGACAATGGTGAAATGCAGAGAGACAGCAGCATGGAGTATTCAGAAAAAAGATAAAACCACTTCTGCACACTCACAGCTGATGTGGCACAACTTCCATGTCGCTTAATGAAGTCCTAATCTAGACTTTGATGAGCATTCACAGTGTAACACCAAAAAATAGCACAAATGTCAGGTGGCTTTCTTAGTCAGCCATCTTTCCTGGACACCAACTGGGATTGCAGGCTACAGCATCTGAGCACTGCATCAAATCCAACACAGAATGCTCCAAACATAGACAAAGGACCCCCTACACCCGTGGCGAGCCAGAGGACAGTGATTAATGAGGCCACACCAGTGGAGAGTGGCTCCGTTATACTCCACCTCCACTCTTGTCTCTGCTTCAGCAGTAAGAGTGTCAACAAGTAACTAATGACTGCCAAGATGTCCTCTGTTATACATTTCCTGAAAACATCACAGTCCTTATCACCTCTAATGCTGTATTCACATTGTGCTGGAACATGGCTGGAGGCAAACTAGATGTTACTGTAATTATTTCAGATAGGAGATGGGCGTCAAAGTCTACCAGTGCTGCAGATACAGTGCAGCTTGGTAAAATAGCCTCCTGAGGCTCAAGCTTTTGTTTGATATGCATTTTTTTACTTCTCCAAGCTATTCGAGATAAGTAGAATCTGATAAACATTAAAAAAAATAAGCATTACCTTTGAACCGTGAGTAGTGTCGGAGAAAAATATGGGGACACTGGGTTTATTTATATTTTTACTGGTCAAAAGTGTCTAATAAAGTATCTGACTCACAGAGTGCTGCGATGCCTCACAGACAGGCTTCAACTCGAGTGACCCCGCCCTTAAATATATGTAACTTTGGGCCTTAAAAAAAATGTCAAGGTGTGAGTTATATAAAAACTTAAAGTTGTCATGCATGTTGAAATTAGCTATAGAGACCAAAATCGTTTTTTGCACCAGGTTGCAAACATGTTTATTACTGCTGTTAAGTTGGGCATTTTAAAATGGGGGTCTAAGGTAATTGACTCTGTTTTGGAGCCAGCCTCAAGTGGCCATTAGAGGAACTGCAATTTTTGCCCTTTTGCATTGGCTTCACTCCTCAGTCTTGGAGGTTGCCACTTGTCCATATTCCTAGGAATGTCTTTTTCATCAGTCTGTCACACCTACTTGGCCTGCGTGAAATGTTGCAATAATAAAATGATAAAGTCAAAAAAAAATGATCAAAACTCGTATGTCATACGGTATTAAACTACAAAAGTTTTTTAGCACAAATAATCAAGTTTTCAATCTTAGAAAGTGATCAGGTTTGTACCGTGTTCACGTTTGTGTCAAGATCAACTGCAGACTGACTTGTCAGAGGTGGCCACCATTTTGTTTTTACACAGATTACTGAATTATGCTTTTGCTACCACGAGATGGCACAAAAAAAATGTCCACGTCCGAGAACAACAGGTCTGGGTTAAGTAGAATCAAGTATAAGGTGCAGCAAACCCAAAATGTAATATCGTCATATGAGGACGCAGGGTCACAGAAGGATGGGTTTGATTTTTTTTCTGTTTTGCACCCGTAGCTACAATATGTATGAATTATACCCATTTTCCACCAAAATTAGCGTGTGCACACAGGTTTTTTTAAACATGGCTAAACCAGCTAAAAATTGGCAACAGACTTCTTTTCCCATTGCCAGTAGACCATAGTTGTGTACAAGTTTTTTTTTGTCCAGTGGAAATGGGGCTATAGAGTTCTGCTCAGGTCTCTAACGGAGCCTGAATCCATGATGTCAAAAAGGATTCTTCACAGGGTTAGAAAATGCACTGTAAAGCACATTATTATCACAGACACTACATTACTGTAAATGTATCCAAAGTCACTTAAAATAATCAAATCACTGAAGTCACACGAGACCAAACAATGCCTGTGTGTGAAGCAAAAACCTCAAATTCAATTTGCTTGCAATCATTCAGTTGGATTGCAGAAATTTATGAAACAATAACATGATAAATTCATACAATCACAATGCGATTCCACTGAAAGTCCATTAAAGATAATACTGACTTATCCAGCAGCCCTTATTGTGCATAATTTAATAAACTGAATTAGCCACAAATGTGTTGCTCCATGTGTTTGGCTTCAACTTGACAACAAAGGTTAATGTGTGTATAGTGTTTTCTCCCTCTCTTACTCTATTGTGAAGTCAAGGATAGAATGATATAACAAAGCTAAATTTAAATTAATTAATCTTTAAGGTAATTAAAATACAGAACAATTTGTGAGGACAATTATTTCTATTGACAAACAACACTGACACTGTGCTTTTTATTGTATGAATGCATACTTAATGAGTAAACTCATTTCTCAAAATTACCATGCCAACCACTTTGGCTTTGCACTTAACAGACATCCCACAATGCCATCCAACATATCTTTCTTTTTTAAGACCCCAGTGCGAACGCAACATAAAACTGTCATCCATTGAGGCTCACTGGTCAGCTCTTGTGTCAGACGATATTTTAGCTGGCGCCTCCTTTTTCTGACAAAAAGTGGGCTCTGCGGGAATCTTAGAGTTCTTTCCCTCCACTCTGTTGGTCGGAGAATCCCTCGAGCCACTGATCGAACTGCAATCTCCCTGTTCAAACACAGCTGCATCAATGGGCTTTTATCACACTGCACCCCCCACCTGGACACAAAGATATGCACAGCTGCTGCTCTGTTGCCCAGAAACTGAATGTCATTTCAGGAATACCCCCCATTCCACAAACAGGATAGTGTTACAGGAAGCGCCGCAAACAGCCCGAGCCTCCAAACTCGATTTCCCCATTTCACTCCCAGCCCTCTATCCCACTGCTCCCATGCATCCATTTGCTGGGGCCCGTCTCGCTAATGAGAGTTCAGATGTCACTGAAATTGTGGAGATGGGATGAAAAGAATTACATAATTGCACCTTCCCTAAAGGAGGACCACGCTGTTATTGAGTTTTTGGTATCATTTTCCCATCACTGGAGACTGACCTGAACCTCTGTTCAATCAATGCATACTGAGTTATGAGCTCTGTAATTTGAAATCGCATTATCAGATGCAGCTCATTTCGTTTGAGTGTCTCACCAAGAATCCACAAGAGCATTTTTTTGTCAATCTTAAGTCTTAAAGCACTCCAGGAAGTGCATCCCAAGTTGTTTGTTTAGCTAAAGTGCTTCTTTTTGCTCCTTTCAAGCATTGAGATTAAAAAAACAAAATGTATTATTGGGCTGTAAACATCAATTTCATTTATCTTTATTTTCAGGATCATGAATAAATAAATACAGAAATTTTAATAAAATGAAACAAAGAATATACATATATTTTTAATAGAAGCATAAAAGTCACGCCATGTGAAACGGCCTGAGGAAAAATGCAAGTTCAGTTTTGCGACTTTATTGGTTTTATAAGGTTATTCATTTAAGTAAACACCTTTCCTTGGCGCTAAACCATATTCGTTCAACCCTGTGCTACATTAGAAGTCCCTTTATGCAATTTTGCCTTGTTTTATACAAAGTAAATCAAGATAAGAAAACAGCAGCGATAACAAAAAGATTCGACCGTGGGGGCATTTAGGCATCATGTGCCGTTTTCCTCTTCCTTCTGCCACTCCAGTGCTAAGAGCCTGCCACTCTTGAGTCCTTCAAAGCAGGTGCAAATGTTATAAATAAATTCAGGAGGGTTGCTGGGGTTCTCCCTTATTAACCTTACAGGTATTTTATATTCTGTACAGTTTGAGGCTTTTCTGCAAGAGGGAGCTGGCATTTAAGGCCCTCCTGAGGCACTAAAGCCATTGGGCTAGTAAGAGGAGCCATATCCGTGAATGAACTAATTAAGCTCCTCAATGTCCTCGGCAAAATGGTGCCCTGAGATTGTTCTCTGCAATAGCAGTAATGAGAAAGAGAGAGAGACAGAAGGGTGGAAACATGGGAGGAAAAAAAAAAAGCTGGGGGATGGGGGATGCTAGACCTCATCCTCAAATGCATGAGGAGCGTGTAATGTTCGGAAAAGAAAAAATTAGCGAGCAGGCAGGATTTTGAGTCCTTTCTCTTCCTGCCTTAGTCGGGTGGACCTGTTAGATTTCTGAATGTGCTGTCCGTATTTTCTCGTCTTTGTTTTTCTACCCTTAGTTGCGGCAAGGCTCATTAAAGTCCATAAACAATGCGAGATGTGCTCTCTAATGAGCAAATGCTTCCGTAAAAGGGCTCTGTCTTTGGGAAGCTGGCCATGTCAGCTACCAGCGTATCCAGACCCAGTCTCATGCACCTCAGGACTAACAACCAGGCCATTCTCATCAGGCTCATTTGTGTCCCCCGGTCTCCTCGTGTTCATTGTTCGCTCATTTTCTGTACTCTGCTTCCCATGGAAATTACCGTTCGCTTTACCTCCTGACAGAGTCATTTCAGTAAGACTTTGCCCCGTGAAAATCTGACACAGTGATTAATGAAGATTTGAGACTTCCCTCCCTGCTCTGCTCCTTTAGGGCTGCGTCCAAGGAAGTGGGAGTCGACAAAGTCCCAGGAGGTGTCTACAGCGCAGGGTGGCTAACTAAGTGATCTGCTTGGCCGGCTGCAAAGCGCAGTGGAGCTGAATGAAACGGCACAGTCAAAAACAACAGCGGGCTTTCACTGTGTTAGCAGTCCATAACGGAATATGCTTTCTTTGAGACGGAGAGAAAAAAAGATTTCAGCGAAACAAACAGAGGAAAATGGGAGCATGACGTGGCATTTCGAGTTGCTCTTTCACGCTGACAGTGGGTCAGACACTGATAAGTGATCTACCTACGGCTCACTAGTCACAGCGATTCTGAATAATGATAGCAGCAACTGTGAGATAAATCATTGTTATTCCACAGATACAAAATAATACTGTAACAACTTTCCACAAACGAGTGCAAAGATAAGCTATGAATGCAATAATGCTGTCTAGTTTAAAGAAAAGTTAGATATTTCTCTGAAGAGGAAAATAATATGTAAGCAATGCAAAGGTTAGAGACTAGACAACACGAGTTTAAAGCCTTTAGGCCTTAGAGGCTACAAAGTTCATTAAACCAATATTGTGAAAGCATCATAAAATATCTTGCAGCTTCGCTATTAGGGCTACAGTTGTAATCTTGAGGGTGCAGTTGGAGGAAAGGCTGCAGCATAATTAATGTCCAGATTCTTCTGTCTCTAACACATTGGACTCTCATGAAATTTCATGGCAATCTGTCTGTTAGATAATAAGATATATTTAGCGCAAAAATCATGAGGCAAAGCTCAGTCAAATATGTAAAGGGTTCATCTACAGAGGGTTTGAATGTACTCAGGAAATCTAAACTTTGACCAAAGCATCACCGAAAACTTAACCCTTTGAATTCTGCAATAGAAACAGTCCACCAGTGCTTTCATTGATATTTGTGTTTATGCCTTCAAAAAAACTATGCTTTTTGCCTTCAAATGCTTCGTATCCGCATAATCTGTACAACCTAAGGTAAAAGATGATGTAAGTCAATGAAGCATAAGAACTGAAAGAAATTGTCTTTAAACATGTGCAAAATTCAATGTTTTTTGATTAGATTTGACAAAATAAAAACACCAAACAATTATGATCCAAAAGATTTTAAATGTAGAAACAAAGAAAATATTTCTTAACACTCTTAACACTTAAATTATTTCAACTATTAACATTATTTAGTTTTTGAGATATGCTCATTTTGATGAACATATATACTGGTGTCATTGCACATGTAACAACACCAAGATGTCATTACGATCATACAGTGTGATGACATGAAGACAGAGGCCTTAGCTTTCTGCTACAAAAAGAATGAATGCTTTAGGTATTACAGTTTTTGTTTTAGGTCAATATATACAGGATTATGCAAAGAACAATCTCCAGCAGCCATTGCTGAAATTCACAGGAAAATTCCAGCTCAATTCTGACAAAATACAGTGTTTGCACAGCACGTAAGGTAGCATTCCATAATGTAGTGATGATGGGGAGGACGGAAATCTTAGCATTTGGCTTCAAAAAGAATGAATGTTCTAGCTATATGGATTTATTTTAGACTGATATAGACAGGATTATGCAAAAAGCAATCTCCTGCAGCCATTGCGAGGAAATTCCAGTGCAATTCCGGCGTAATACTATGTTTGCACAGCACCTAACATACACTACCATTCAATAGTGACATGATGCCAGGGGAGACAGATGCCTTAGCTTTTTTCTTAAAGAATGAATGCTCTAGCTATTATGGTTTTTATCTCAGATCGATGTGCGGCACGTAAGGTAACGTGGGGGATGAGCGAGTACACCATCATCTGTATCTGTGTCCATCTGTTTAACTAACTAAATTATCTGTATCTATACTCGAAATGAGGGGCGTTTGGACCGGACCGGAATCAAAGTATTCGGCTCAACCCTGGTCAGGTCTTGATGTCATGATGGGGCAAACAGAGGCCTTCGCTCTCTGCTACTAAAAGAATAATCGCTCCAGCTATTGTGGTTCTTATTTTAGATCTGTTCAAACAGGATCATGCAAACAGCGATCTCCCGCAGTCATCCACAGGAGGCCCGTTTTTAGGGGTTAAAGCCTTTAGGCCTTAGAGGCTGCAAAGTTCATTAAACCAATATTGTGAAAGCATCATAAAATATCTTGCAGCTTCGCTATTAGGGCTACAGTTGTAATCTTGAGGGTGCAGTTGGAGGAGAGGCTGCAGGGTAATTAATGTCCAAAGTCTTCTGTCTCTAACACATTGGACTCTCATGAAATTTCATGGCAATCCGTCTGTTAGATAATAAGATATATTTAGCACAAAAATCATAAGACAGAGCTCAGTCAAAAATGGAAAGGGTTCATCTGTGGGGGTTTGGATATACTCAGTAAATTCCATGCTTTTACCTCAGCATCACCAAAACCTCCTTTGTGGACTTATCCAGACCTAAATTTATGACACACTCTGCAGAATGTCAAGATATCTCGCTCGTCATCAAAGTGTTTGACAGACAGAACAAAAAAGCGTCTTTAAAAAATATTGCTTTCATATAGGCCCAGAGAGATGAAGACTCTTTTATGAGGCTAGCTCTTTGTCTGAGCGCAGCAATAACTCAGTGAGCACAGTTATTGCGTTGCTTAAAAAAAAGCAGTCAATCTTGATGTCTACCGACTTAGCCAAGCTACATGTGCTCCAAACCCCTTAAAACTGCAGCAAGCCAGAATCTCGTCCACTTAATATCAGCATGATGAAAACAGAGGCGAGCACATGCTTTCTGAGTATGTTCTGGTGAAACAGAAGATATTCCTTTTGATAGCAGTATTCTAGTTATGTCTCACAATGGAGACATTTCCACATGCTGAGTGTTGTAAGAGATATTCTTCCCTTTTCCTGCTCTGCAGCTAATGCTACCTCAGGAGACATTAGTCCATCACACTTTACACACATGCACAACTAAGGAACTGCAAGTTGTTAAAATTAAACACTGAGGCAGAAGTGTGAACTAAAGGAAGTAAAAAATAGTCAGCCAATTGTGTGAGATTATGTCACCCATTCCTGACAGCAGAATGAAAAAATCTGATCTAATTTCCTGATACCAGAGCAGTGATCTGTGCAACCCTATCACTGGACAACTTTGCAAGAACCTACAATGTGTTTAATGATGAGTGATCACAATATCATGCAACTTTTTTTAATAACCAACTCAGCACATGGAAACTTTTTAAGGGTTAGGTTGGGCAAGAAAATCATCAGAGAACGATCAGGATCATGGACCAACACGCACTCACTGCAGCCTCGTCACACAACGTTTGGTCATGGACTTTCTACATCGAAATACATCATGCAAGGTAGCCTGCGTTGGTTACTGACGTTCTGGGACGCCGTGTCACCTTCAGCCTGTTACATGCATTGTCTGTTTTTAATATACACTTCCATTTCACAGCAAATGGACAGTTTGCATACCGTCTCTTTCAACAACAAACACGCATGGTGACGTTTGGCGAACAACATGGTTGGGTTTAGGCAACAAAAGTATGTGGTTGGGGTTTTTTTGGCTTTACAGTCATACAGGAAGTGAACATCGGCTTCCTAGGTGAAAGTTGGTGGTCGTTGGACCCACCCACCACCCCTCCTACCCACCATACTTGGACTTTTGCCCCCTTAACTTATGTTGTTGAGGCACTGCATTTCCCCGAGACACTGCCAGGCAAGGTTAGAAAATAGTTGCCAATAGTTGCAAATGTGAAAGGCCGCCTTTTTTTGTCATTCATCTTTTTTCACTTCCCAAGCATTGCTATTCGACGACTTCAGAGTATGACCTGGTTGTCTGGCCTCTCCACTGTCTAAGTGTCGGATCCATGTCCTTGCCTGCAACCTCATCCCATAAAAGGAGACACTACCCCCTGTATCGTCACTTCTTCACTGAACCTTGGCACTTGACATAAATTGATTTTTGTAAAATCATCCAATGTGAACATGATTCCAGGATGATGGGAGGGGCAGCCTAAAATCAGGGTTAGGTCAAACCTGAGATTCACATCTGAACACACTGTACACAGTCCCCAAAAGTGGAGTTTTTTGGGGCGGGGCTAAAAGCCTGATGCTGCAGCTTTCCCACAACTGGGTGTGGCTTCACCACATTCAGCAGACTAGACTGTAATTCTATATATTTGACAACTTTTTGTAACCACTATAACTTGGCTGGGTGCTTAATAACACATTTTCCAGTTGTGACAAACTCATTACACGTATTTACTTTTGCTGTACCCGGACTTTAATCTTCTCTACAGTTCTGCATGTACATATGTGTGACAGTATTTTATTGTCAGGTTTGCTTTAACAAACAGATGGGCACTACAATGCCAATAAAGAATCCGATCGCACTGCCTGACAGTTTTGACATCGCATGAGACAATAATATAGTACAAGTAGAACACGACATCGAGTTATGCCCCGAGACACTTTATTCTGTCTAAATGTCCTATTTGTGTCAAGAAGCAGCTGTCAAATGGACAGCCATAAATAAAGCTTTATTCTGTCTTGCCAGACACTTACACTTATTTCCGGAAAACTCCTAAATAAGTCAAATTACATCTCTTCCCACTGTCAGATTGTTTGATTTTGTCTTTGAAAAATAAGTTCTGAATGTTTCATCTTAAACCACGACTTCCTAAGACGTTTTGGGATTCTGATCAACATGTTATACTGCTGCTAAAGACTATATATTCAATATAGACTGTTGTTGCAAAGATTCAGTGCAGGGCTATCGAGGTGAGAGCGCCGCTGAGGCATGCCAAGCACATGACAAGTCTCTGAGCCGGAGCCTTTGGGCAGAACAGTCTCCGAGGCTTTGGTTGGCTCGGGTAAAAAAGGCCGAGCCCTCGACCCCCTCGTGTTGAATCGTCTGAGCTCGGCCCATCTGGCTGCCTGCACTGCGAGCCAGTATCAATCACATGCAGCATGACACGCTCCCTTTGTTCCTGCAATGTAAACATATTTTATCCTTCTGGTGCTCAGACTGATCTGATTTTCATTTGACATTTACCTCCCAATCTGTCATAAAGGACAGATAGTCACAAAGTAAAACTAATAAAAAACAGCCTCATTAAAAGTCTGAATGTTTAATTCATACGTATGACAACATCAAACATTTTGATTGCACGACTTAAATATAATTGGCCTGCGTATCTGTGCTTTAGGCTTCATCAGAATTTACAGTAGCGAGGCATGAAAGTTTAAAAACACCTTTTGAAACATCCTTTGGTCCGTCTCCCTCATCTCAACCATGAGAGGAAAGTTAGATGCGTCTAAACTCTGGTCGTGTACCTTGGCAGGGGTGAAAGTAGATGCTGCTGGCATTAAATTAAAAATTTAAAAGACTTCAGAGAGCTCAGCTGGGAGTTTATTGATTGGTTAAAGCTTTTCAAAAGATTGCATTATTGGGCAAAATGCAATGATACCATGAGGTAACGAGTGTTTGCAGCATATCTAATTCCTGGATTCATATGCCAGGGACTTTGCATTAAAATTTCCAGCATTTTACAATAAATCATGCAGCACAAACACTGCAAGCTGCCAAATAATACAGAGGACAAACTACCAAACAACTGTGCCAAGACTGGAGTGCCAAAAAAACTAGGAGCATTTCTTTATCACCTGTCAACATTCATGTATCATCAACGGAACAAATTTTGTCCTCCAACCAGGGCAAAAAGTCTTACGGTATCCTTTTTCATGTGCAGGCATAATTTACTGAACTGTCAGTAGAGCAAAATAATTACACCGCTACAGAACTTTGCAGTTACGGTGGCTTATTAAAGCAGCAGAGCAGCGCATTATGCAGAGAAGCCTCGCAGATAAAATGAGACAGCTGTCAGTCAGGAGAGCGGCTATTCATTCCAGAGACATAATCAGGCCACAATACACAAGCGAAAATTTTGCTCCTCTTACAGCAGTCAGTTCACCAGCTGAGCGCCAGAGCCTCGTCTTATTTTTAGACATTATTTTGTGAGGGGAAAAAACAAGGAAAAAAAATACCACACATCACATGGACTTATCATTCAAGGCAAAGATCTCTCCTTTCATGACACGAGGATTCATTCAACTCATGCAAATGCATTTGATTTAGTAACGAGAACAGTAAAGAAAAGATCTAAGAATAGGAACTCTGAGCAAATGTCCTAGATCTGCAGTGTGACAGCTGGCCAGCATCTATAGCAAGGTAGTAAGAACGCTAAATAATGTGGAAGTCATTCTGAAAACACTATTATTTTTAAATTAAATCAGGGGTTGATGATCTAAAACATCCATGTCTAACACTATTACTGGTCTCAGTGAGCTTTATTACATGAAATGGGGCTCCAGCGACAGAAAGGGAAACAATGAATCCAGAGGTTGAAGTGCCCTGCCCACCCAGTGGTTCCTCCTTGACGACACTTTGCATTGTGTCCCGCCTCCCTCTCATCGTCCACCCCTCCTCCCGCCTGCCGCCCTCCACCTTTGTCTGCCTTCCGCGCCTCACAGTGAGCCGCTCCCGGAGCTTTTCTTCGGGAGCGGCCCTTCGACAATGCCGTTAGTGTGAAAGCCTAATAAATTACAGACCTCTCCTGATCTCATCAAACGCAGCGGCCTGAACATAAACACATAATGGAAAGGACCCTCAGAGGGGTCTGCGCTGGGTCAAATGGGGGGTGATTGTCTTTAGATTCTCAGATGAATTTGGGGGCGTCTCTTTAGTTTTAAAATCATAAAAGCATAGCAAAGACAGATGTGAGATCCTTTTCGATGAGGTGCATTTGTACTTGTCATGCATTTACAGTGTCAGGCTCAGTCAGAAGAGAAAACTTTTTTGCATGTATCCAAGTACGGAGTCCACTGAGGGTCAAATGGAGAAAGATATTAGCATAGTGCACAGTCTGGGGGACATTTTGAGGCAAAGTTTTCGAAGTGTATCTCCTGCATTCAGAACAAAGCATGGGATTATAATTCTCTAAAAGAAATGTTCGGAAAATAAAAATACTATTATACTATAACCTGAGCAAATTGGCTTGATTTGATGGCAAGAGGGTGATGAGCAAAGACAGAAAAAAATAGCAGGAAATTAGCAAAACTAGAAAAACAAAACAAGAAAATTAGTTTAAAAAGAAAGAAAAAAAGAAAGGAAAAAGTAAAAAAAAACAAAAAAACAAGGAAATTACTTGAAAGGAGTGTTTAAAAAATAAAATAATTCTGTAACAGTTAATAAAATGTAGTATTTATAATGTATTATAAATATAGTTTTTCCCTAGCTTTTTTCTTTTCTTTTTTTCCTATTTTTTTTTAAATAATTTTCAAAATTTTTACTTTTTTTTTTGCAATATGAGGGTCATTCCCTTTTTTATATATTTATTTATTTTAATATTTCTATATATTCTATGACAGTCTGCCAAGCCTTTAAAAAGACATCATATCTGTTTTCCAGGACACAGGTGATCTTCTCTAGAGGCATACACATCCTCATTGCTGATGTCCACTTTGATATAGAGACGGGGGAATCTGAGTTTGAGGTTAATGCAATACACTTCCTGGAAACAGCAAGAGCTATATCGATAAATTTCCTGGAGCTTTGATTTAGTTTCACATTTGTAACATTTCCTTGGGGGAAAAAGTCCTGGATCTAATGGAAGTGGTGTGTCCATAATTTTAATGAGTGTGTCACACAAATCATACCAAATGTTGAAACGTTCGTGCAGTGCCATGTGCAGTGTAGCGCAGTGCCCTCTGCAATGCCACATCTGAAAGAGGTATTTGAAAGTGTGGGATTATACCGGTGTAACTTTCGAGGGGTTGGGTACAGTTGATGGAGAAAACTGAAGTTGACTAATTTAATCTGGCATTTACAGTGGTGAACAAATTGTTTTGACATCGATCAGACTGTAAATCTTCATCTAAAGTATTAACTACGTCGGATTCCCACCTCTCTTGATCTGTGTTCATTATGTGTTGGGCATTCTTCAATCATTATTACATAAATCCTGCTAATAAATTGTCTAAAATCTTGCAAATAACAGAAGAAGTGTGTATTTTCCACAGGGGTATTTTGGGGGACAAATAATAACTCACTCAAATTCAATAGCCCTCATACCATGATCTGATCAGGTGGACAGTAAGTGGGCTCTTGGTCTTACTCATAAAAGCCTTTAGATCCCATTTGTAAAAGAAATTGTTTCCCTTTTCTTCAACAAGGTCTGTGGGACGCGTCTTACCAAGTTGCTCATTGCCTTTTTTCCAAGAAACCGCACCAATTTGCTCAAGGTTCAAAGGTTGGAATACTTGTGAAAGACATCTGAGAGCAGCACAAGAAAACTGATGTTGCTCCATGTTTCAAAGGGTTAAGTTATAAATTATGCATCAATTATAAAACAGGATTTGTACCTGCTCTGAGTGGGTGACGGTCACTCCAGTTAAAGTATTCTATTTTGTGTTTAATACCCTGCGCTTTTATTCAGTAGGTATAAATACCAAAGTGCATCACTTAAACACGATGTAACCTCGCCCCCCTTTTATTCTGAAGGTCAGAGTTCTGTAACCAAAGTCCGATCCTTCCCATGAGTGCAACCCGACTGTGCAATCCTCCAAATATAATTCTTGCTTACAGTTTATCTGTGTAAATGGATTGCCATACTGAGCGCACATCATGATAATCTGAGCACACAAATTAGTAAATTAATAATTAATCTATAACAACATGCTTGGTATAGTAATCCCTTCGTTTGGCTCGCAAAAATCTCTACATCAACATTTTTTTCTACCACATGATGCTCAAGAGGCTCCGTACAATATACTCAATTATTGAGAAGTGGCTTATAATGTAGATCAGATTTTAATTTGAGTTTTGAATCCTGACAGATCTGATGCAGAACTGGTCCCATTTTTCCCATTTCCTTGGAGGATATCATTTGAAATGTTCAATATATTATATAACCTAATTTTTTTAATCCTTTCGCCCGTAATATTCCTGCATGAATATTAAAAAATTAAAGGCTGTTAAGTTGCCTGATGTAGATCAGAGACTCCGAGTAAACAAGCCCAAGAATCTGACCCAGCCTGCGATGCCCTCTTTGAATCCTTGACATTTCTAATACTCGATTCTACAGACACATTTTTGTTGCTGCTCGGAAAGTATTGAGCTCTGATGCTCAGCCCTACAGGTGTTAAATTGCAGTTCACTTTGTTTCCGTTGTGGCAACAGCCCCTCCCTCTCAGCACCTAGATGGTGTTACCCTGCAACCACCTGCTACCAACCCAACACAAAAACACCATCTATTTTGATCAGTCTGACCTCATCAATGTTCTCATGTGATTTCCATATGGGCGGCGGCAGCGGGGCTCCGCTTATATGCAGCTCCCACATTAGATTGTGGGCAGGATTTTACCCGTTAATTAGATGATATTTGACACATCAGTTTGATCAAACGGTCCGCAGAGTCTGTGCTGCATCCGCTGTCAGATCAACAGCTCTTAGATGTGTCTCTGCGTTTCCTCTTGTTTCCATAGCGTAACCTCACAGCGGTTTAAACGGCGTTATTCCCAGACAGAACTGACAACAGTGCTTTTAAAACACATGCACGCACTGTTATAATTGCTAAAATTGCACATTTGCCTCCTTAACCTAGCAACAAAACACCAAAGTGTATCACCTCATTTAAGTCCTTTGTCGTTTCTCCATTTCAGAAAAGAATAGTCCCCCATCAAATGACCATTACCCAGAAACACAGAGCTATATTCTTTTATTTTACCAGAAATGAAAAACTTCCCAGTTACTATTTAATATGTTTTCTCTCCAGCTGAATTCTCTAGTTGGTCTCGAGCCTGTCGTTTCTGCACACACAGCTATTTGAATGCACAGCAAGGCTGCTTAAAACCAACTCCCCAAGTCTTGAATAAGAATTGTGAACTCAGCTTCCACATTACTTACTGTATAGCGGCCACGTTTTCATTAAGATTAGACGAAACCTTGAGACAGGATATAAAATATCTGTGACTATGCAGCTTGGGAAAACAGTTTGAGTGTGTGCCACCTGAGCTTGTGAACCGTATGCAGTGAAATAAGTCATTCTGGACTTTTGCTGGCATGGTCTGAAAACACTACGGAGCCATGGAGGATGCTCGCCACAAGAATGTGCTCACTGACAATTGTGCCAATTTAGAAAGTAAACAAGTCCTCAGAATACTGCACATGCTGCACATCTCGCCTTGTTCCCATCTCCCTGAAGACGCACTTGTTTTTTTTGTTTTTTTGGTTTTGTTTTTTTGTTCTTCACACAAAGGCTGAGGCAGCATGGCACCTGAGGAAGCCAGCCAATCACGCAGTCCCTAGGATGAGCTAAGTGCCATTGCTAGGCATTACATCATGATGGTGAGTCACTCCCAGGGAGTAAGAGTCAGTAAAACACATGCCCTAATACACTATGGCCTTGTCTCACCGTGTCAGCTCAGCAAAGTAAGGCGAGATGATAACTCCTGTTTTCAGCGAACGCATAGGAGGCCTGATCTGTCTTTGTGCTCATAACGTGCATCAAATAAACACTGGTTTCACTGAGGCACGAATAATCCTCCAGTTGGTCTCTGAGCTCCAGCAGTTAAATTGTGTCAGACAACTTTAGCTCAGGTAAACTGTGTAAGTGCCAAGAAATCCCAGCAAGTGATACTGAGATGATGCTGAGTTTATAAGGTGGAGCGTCAAAGCATGAGTATGTATGTGCTAACACAAAATACCCACGCTGCACGAAGCCTCCTACACTTCCCTGAATATCAGCGGCGGCCAACAAATAGAGAGCACACGTGTGGCGTCTCCCAGAGCTTTATTACAAGTCAACAAGCTGGGCATTTTCAGCTTGTTTTTTCACACATACTGACGTAAATTAGTATAATTATAGCATGCTAATGATATACTCAGTATAATGTCAATATAATGCATACTAAGACACTATGTTGGACCCTCCTGTCCTAATGGGCATTATCCCAGCTTTGCTATACACACTGGCTGCAGTCCATTTGGCAAATTTCTCAGCGAGGGCGGGTAAACATATTTTAATGGAGTGCATGCTGCAACCTAACCGATCTGTTGGCTAGCTAATCACCAATTTATCCTACATATTGGTATACACTTGGGAAATATGTAACAGGTCTTTATTAGGATGACTTGAAAAAAGGTAGAAAGGGTTGATATCAGGTAGGGCAACAATATAAACTTGTAAAACTACTGTCTGATGTTATAAAACTACAAGTCAGACCAAACTAAGATTTTTGGAAATCTTACAGGTTTTTGAAAAGACACAGGAGAAATATCTATTCAGTTAGGATTCAGTAAAGCCAAGCATGTAAAGATATAAACCCTCTAGGGCTGGGCAAAATATCAGTATAATATTGATATTGGGATACAAGACTAGATATCATCTTAGATTTAAGATATCTGTTTTCATTTAACATATCCTCCTAGAACAGCTCGTTTGACATCCTACAAATTAGCACCCCAAAAATGACATTACATCCTTAACACAAGGTTACGTCATCAGCGTAATGTTACAGAGGTTAGGTTTAGGCAAGTAAAGTTACTGTGGTTAGGTTTCAGAAAAGAAACGTAGGACGTAGCCGACCTTAAAATGATTCAAAGTTCACACTGTGTCCTGCAGAAAGTCCTGTGTTTGGTGACCCATTCACCAACCCAACCTGCCTCCTGCTTGAATAACTGACTCATGATCGAATCAGATTTGTACAATACAAAATATTCAACTACTTGTTCCATTTTTTTTTTTTTTTTAAAGATTATTTTTTTGGGCGTGTTTGCCTTTAATTGACAGGACAGACAACCTTGAAAGGGGGAGAGAGAGTGGGAACGAC
>JAPZEB010000006.1:31027035-31039006 GCA_029783705.1 Chaetodon striatus
AATAGCCTCTTGTATATGGGGCGCCTGCTCTGCCACTAAGCCACCGACGCCCCTACTTGTTCCATTTTTTCGAGTTCAGTGGGACATCCAGGGACAGGGACACTGTAAAAAAGCCAAGTTAAATCTCTGAGCTAATGTTAGCCAGCTACCATGAGGGTACAGTCACACATTAGCATAATTAGATCGACAAAGTCTTCCATTTCCATTCAATTCAAGCAAAGGGGGGAATAAACATTCACTTCAAGTGGTAAAGCAAATTTTTCGTCGACACATCACGTGGAGGACACAATGATTGTTGTGGTGTCTAACCGGCCAAAATTGTACAATACTGGCCATTAAAAAATACAAACTGCATCACATGAGAGATGCTGCCTGGCTGTCAATGAGCCGGGAGACAGGCAGGGGATGTAAGGAAATCGAAAATGTAGCAATAACATCATATTTTGTGGTGTTTATTTGCAAGCTAGCTAAGATTAAGACTAGCTAGCATGCTCGCTTTCCATTTTTGTCAGCCTCGGCAGGTGATGGTCACTTGCCTGCATCTGCTCATGTGAGACCCTTATGATGATTTGGAAATGTGCAACATTTTTTGCAGACACTTGATATCAAATAAAAGCCAGAGAATGCATCTTTTAAGTTGCTGTGAGCTGTAGATTCACCACTTCTAAGCAAAAGGCATCTTGCAGCCTTACGGGGCATCTCTTCCTCTGGGCGGCTGCCTCCGTCTTACTCAGATTCACCCTGGGTCTGGCTCTGCAGCTGCCTGTAGGCACTGGAGAGCAGCAAGAGAGCACTGACTGACAAACAGAAAAACAAAAAAAAACTGCTTGACTTGAATCTCAGTCAGCTGAGGGGTCTCCGACTGACAGGGGCAGTCCCCTGAAAGTTGAAGATTCGATTCATGCCACATAATCAGGCAGCATGAGCAGCACGTACAGTACCACATACTGTGAATTCAACATGAACCAGCACTGTGTCGGCCGGGGTTTGCAGTGCACTCACTAATTCATCGCATCTCTTTACCCCACATCCATTGAATGCAAGCAGCAAGAAAACATCGGGATAAATAAGTGATTACTTGAGCAGCCAATCAAAGGCTCAAACAACAAGCAAGTCTATGTTGGCTTCCCTGAGGACGCAGCAGTGTGCCTGTAGGTTAATATGTAACATTAAAAGAAGCTGAGGCTCGTAAACATCATGGCAACAGGTCCGAATGAAAAGTGATGAGATTATCAAGCGAAACAAAAAGACATTCGCTGAGAAAAGAGCAAAAGTATTTCAAAGACGAAGACACAATCACAATGAATTGTGTGGAAAAAACATCACTGCATGCATCTTAAATGAGCAACAATTATCCCTGTAGACACCAGGTGTACAAGAAAATGAGCTGCCTCTCCAGGTGGTTTGAAAAAGTGGGATTTCAGAGGAGAAAATCCTCCTCCTTGAAGACAAATAAAGCAGGTGTGATATCAGCTAGGCTGCTGAAATCCTGGAACAAACTGCCTGAGACTGTCTTACACTTTTACTTCAATGAGTCCCTAAGCTGCAGCACTAGTGAAGTAGCCAGAAACGATACAGAACTGGCACTCTCCATCTCAGTGAAACAACTACGAACATCATGGAAGACATCATGGTGACAGACTTTGTTACCTGGCGAGTCGGTGTTGCTGATGCACACCAAAGATGGATAATGAAGTCCGAATATGGTCAAATATTAATTCCACAGGTGGTGACTAAAGCTAAATTTTTCATGCTGTTCTGCTGAATAATAAACACAGCTCAAATCAAACACCACCAGCGAAACTGGCAATATGAGTCACATCTGTCTAATCCTTTTCATGATAAACCATGGAGTAGTCAGTGATGGGACCACGGTGCAAAGGAATAACGTGTATTTAATTCAGGGGGAACAAATCTCATATCTAAGGTGATGTTGGCAGCCTATATATCTAAAGAACAGACATGGAAAAAGACAACAGGGCAGACAGTGGACAGGAAAGCTGTTCTCTTTATACTTTACTGGGTGTGTGCTTAAGCCCAAGTGTCCACATGTGTAGTTGGCGTGTATAGACCAGGCTGTAATTGTGCACATACCTTGCCATGGGCCAAAATGCTTATCAAAAGGGACACTGTGACCTGGTGGTAGCGCTACAGGAAGAGTCAGGGGATCACAACAATCACTGACTTTTCACACATCAGTATGGCACGGCGCCGGCAGCACACACCGGACGTGAGTTACAGACAGACGCAGCAAAGGTGCCGAAGCCAGGATGTGCCAAGCCACCGGTTTGAGAGGTGGCGCTGGGAAATAGGACAGCGTGTGAAGATGCCGCCTGTGTGCAGGCTTACACTGCAAACAATGGGTGTTTTGATGCATGTAATACACAGCTGGTATGTGATGCCCTTTAGTCTTGTTATAGTAAATTGCATTTCCTGCCAATTTCAACAGTCTCGCACACAAAAACTGCGAGACTTAGCCACATATCAGTACGCATTTTACACTTGGCTTTGCAGGAGATAATGCCCGCAGCTGACAACCATATGCAGTAAGTGTGTGCTTAAGTGTTGAGGCATCGGCATCAAAAATCTAGCGGTGACACATGGGTGACACTGCTGTCTTCTCTCATCACTCAAAGGCTTAGTTGAACAAAGGGACAATCAAGCAAAACCTCCTACTTTCTGCACTTGTGACTCATGAAAGAAAGATTGCCAGTAATCCATCATTAAGAATGCAAATCATTCGGTGCTGCCGTGCATATGTGTGATTCCTGATAAAGGTTACTGCAGCTGAAGTGGAGGGTTTTTTATGTTGAGGTGTTGTCTATCCAAGCATGTCTAAATTTACGGTGTGTTTGAAAGAAGTGAACTGTTCAGTAAAGGAATGTAAAAACATCACTTTTCTCGCTGGAGTATTAACGCGAGACAACTCAGAAGTGTCTTTGACTTTCACAGACAGAAATACCATCTGTTCACCAGTGCCAGTCCTGGGGGAAGTAAGTTAGAATAGTGACAGACTATAAATAACACTGGGCCCCATGCTAACAATAAAGAATACTGGAACATCGATACAAACAGTATCTATTCCAAATAAAATCGGTGCTTGTAGTTCTCCAGGCAGTTCAAGGAGGACAGGGACATCATGCTGGGATTGTGTTACGCAGTAAAGTAGTCCATCGTCACCTTGGGCATCCTCACCAGACTTGGCAGCCTCACTTAAAACAGAGCGCAGGAGAAAAAAAATGCAATAGTGCCTGCCAAAGCAGCACAGATCAGCAGTGCTGATGTAGAGAACATGGTGAGGTTAGGATAAAGGACTCTGCTGAGTGTCACAGCAGACGAGTGTCCATCCACCATCACCTTCCATATTCTCCATGAGCAGCGTGGCTATTAGCCTGAAGGCACCAGCGGCTTCAAAGACTGTTTTGAATCAGAACCACTCCAGGAGACGTTTTACCTTGCTGAATGAGATAGTGGGGCACAATCACATCAAGCACAGTTTTTTTCTGAATCCATTAGAAGCAGATACCGCTTCACCCCACTGAGACGCATTAGTCTTCTTTGAAGAGAACTGAGGAGTTATTCAGTGTGAGAGCCAAGTTCAGTTCAACCAGGGGAAGCCACCACAACATGGAGGGTCTAACAGCTCTCAGTCTACATGTTTTGTAATTTTAACAGCTCGACCAGCAGATAATGTTCAGACAGCAAGACCATTGGGCTGATCTATACTTACAAAGACTGAATACTTCAGAAGTCACACTAGTTTTGATCACAACAGGTTAGTAGAAGTTACTAAAACTGTCCAAAACTACTGTCATAAATAAGCCCTGCTTTGCATTTAACAATGAAAAATTTTAATAGGGTCATTAAAGGAGCAGTGTGTAGGATTTAACGGCATCTAGCGGTGAGGATTGCACAACGCAGGCAGCTGAAACTTCTCTGAGGCTCCATGTGTGAACCCTCTTAGAATTCCTTTGGGAGATTTTTATTGGCAGCCGAATTCTCCACAGAGGTCTCTTCCTCTCCAAAACAAACAAACCAAGCGATTAAAACCAGTAAAGCCACTGAATAAAGCAGTTTCACGTTAAAAATCAGTGTTTTTCCTAAGCTGTTTGACTCATCACAGACAGGCCACCACCCCAGTGCTTGCTGATGTATGTTCAAATTTTTTCTCTGATAACTTGATATCCAGACATTCAGAGGGTTTTTTACCAGGAGCCGAATTATCCGCAGAGGTTTCTTCCTCTCCAAACCAAGGAGGCCAGGAGATTTAAAGAGGTATAAACACTGAATAAAGTAGTTTAACTTTAAAAATCAATGTTTTTCTGAGGCTGTTTGGTACACCCCGGAGGGGCTGCGAACTATGGTGGCCAATACAACAACGCAAATGGTCCTATCTATAGCCAGTGTTTGATTTGTCTATTCTGGGCTACTGTAGGGACATGGCGGACTTCGTGATCAAGGACCCACTTCTTATGCAACTATAAACGGCTCATTGTAGAGTAACAAAAACATGATTATTCTTATTTTCAGGTGATTATACACGAAAAGAAAACATACTTATTATATTACATTTCTGTAAATATACCCCCCTAAATCCTACACACTGGACCTTTAAAAGACAGAGTAGACTTTTGCTACTGAATGACTGACAGTTTCTCTCCAGGTTAAATGATCTAGCTGACTACATCACATTATTTTTAAAGGGGTCATTAGCAACTATCTTGGTAATTATCAAGTGTAAATGACCCAGTCACTTGTAAACACATCAAAAAGTAGATAAGTTTGAAATTATGTTCATGCAGACCACCAATACAGGCCGGATGTTTATCTTAAATTGTTATATGCCACGCTGTGCACACCATGTGGAAAAGGCTTTACAGTTCTCACACGTAAATCCTACCGATATGAAATGAAATATGAAATGATAGTTTTCAGTTTTACCTCCATTTACTTTAATGTTCAAGGAACATGAGCATAATGCAAAGTACAGAGTGCCAATTGTGCAGCTACACATCCAGTGTATATACTGTATTGAGTTTTGCAAAGTAATGCTGTGCTAATAGGGAAAAAAACACCCTCCTTTAAAAGTTGGAGGGTTCAGCGAGGGGGGCAGCCCCAATTCTGCATAACAAGCCCATCTACATTTTCTCTTTTCTTTTTTCCCCCCTTTCTTTCCCCACATTCAATTCTCTATAGGACGCCTTCATTGCTCACACAATGCAAATCACTCATGGTCCCTATTCATGCGCTGATTAATATGCAAAGACAGCCCATCCTCATCTAACAGTCAGCAGAGAAGAAATATAACAGCCAGCCGAGTCATTTTGAACTTATCTGTAAGGAACTGTCTGCACTTTTTTTGATTCAGCATAAAGACGCGCTGCGAGATGACATGAATTTATGAAGAATGTATCAAGATTCACAGCCTTATGTTTCATTCTCATTTTTTTCTAATTAGTTTGACCTTTACATTATGTTTAATCCACAGATCTGTAAACAGCTACTAATTACAAAATGAATAGTCTATATTCATTACTCTCTGTGCTACTTTCTTCCTTTTTTGTTACAAAACTTTCACTAATTTTGAGATTATAACCAAAAACTTGTATAAAATGCCATACTTTTAAAGAATACACACAGACGAAAATGACAGTGAGTAGAAGAAGAAGCAAAGGCATATAAAAAAAACGATAATGAATGCACATGTGCGGACCGTACATCTGTAAAATCCCCTAAACTTGCAATTATGACTCAATAGGAAGTTTTATTTTGATGCTGTCTTTCGCTTTTATAACACAATAGTAACCGTTTGCAGTATATGGCTGAATTCAAAGGGGCTACAGCTGTAATCTGAGCAACACCTACGCTGATGAGAATTTGATCAACATAAGCTGTAATAAATTGGTACAAAATGTGTACTTGTCACTCTGAATGCAGCACGGATCTTGTTGCAACTGCAGAGCGAAGTTCTGAGGATCCAGAATCCAGTTTTACTCAGGGAGCAGACTAAAAACGCCTTATAATTTTCCCTTGTTTGGCTGCTTTTTCCAGTTCCCCTAAGTCAAAAATAGCCTGTATTATTTTCATAGTGGCTTTGAACTCACCACAGCAGTTAAAGTCCCATATGTTAGCCATTTACGAATTGTGTATTTTCTCTCCCTCCAAATGTTAAGTTCAACTTTTTTCTTCTTTTTTTGGGGGGAGATCAGCTCAATGCCTGATGCATGAAAACACTGTTTCAGATCTAGAATAGTCCAATAAATGAACTTCACAGTTCACTTCACATTGTTTCAGTATTCCAAAGCACACGGATCTGTTGTACTCTTGAACTCTATATCTTGAGTTTCATAAAACTGTAGAAATGGCACGTCAGGTGCACAGCTGGGCGTTTGAGCTAAAAGCAGCATTTGAAAAGCACAGCAGGCTGCAGCAGTGGGGGCTTGTTGTTTCAGTTACCTATGGAATGAAGAAATACAATTGAGGAAGTCGAGTTTGAGTAATAGATGCGTGATTCTGCAAGTCTGTCAGACGCCAAAAACACTGCAGAATGCTTTAAAATACCACGAGGAAGGATCTGCAACTAGGGCTAAGTATGGTTTGCAAAATTATAATACCGTTACCCTTAAAGTGATAACGATACCAGTGGAGTAGTCAATTCGATATCCATAATGTGAAGTGAGTTGCAGGTAGTATAGCCATACTTTCAGCCACCTGGCCACAGACACACAGTGACACAACCATGTGATGCTAACTTGTAGCCTCACATGGCTAGGGCCGCAGTGATATCCCGGTTTCAAGGTATACTGTGATATAAAAGTTGACGGTTATCATACTGTGTGCACTTGCTTATCTACAATATTGGAAAAAAATGTCCCCTTAAGGAGAGACATTTACACATACTTCCATTAACAAAATCGTTTCAGGTCTCAGATATAGTAATAAAACGTTTGTTCAATCAACAACAACCCCTCTGTTACTTTCAGGGTCATTCTGACTGAAGATACAAATTCTGTAATACCATGATACTGCCAAAGCAGGATGTTTTCTGAGACGGTTATCATACCGTAACAATCTCATACCATTGAAACCCTACACATGGTCATTAACTGGTTTGATGATAGCTTCAAGCCGTTTCGGTGTCAGTGTGAGTTTTTTGGGAACGTTTAAGAGCTCAGTGTTTGATGCTAGCTGCTTCTGCTGCTGCGTTGGCTTGTTTTAACTGGACAGACACTGAACTAACCGTTCTACAGAGAGCAGCTTCTGAGATGGCAGCTAGAGACAGCATGCTGATCTGGCAGGAAGTTGGTATGGTCCAGGATCAGAGCGCCAGCACAAAATAGGATCAAATGCAGGTGTACCCAGCCCTGTTTACAACTATAGAAAGCAAGAGGGAATCCCAGGAGGGAGCCCTTCTGTGCGGAGTTTGCATGTTCTCCCCATGTCAGCGTGGGGTTTTTTTAATTGGTGACTCTAAATTGTCCGTAGGTGTGAATGTGAGTGTGAATGGTTGTCTGTCTCTATGTGTCAGCCCTGTGATAGTCTGGTGATCTGTCCAGGGTGAACCCTGCCTCTTGCCCACTGTCAGCTGGGATAGGCTCCAGCTCCACCTTCCCTTTGACGTATTTCTTTCTTTGTCTGTTTGAATTGTGTTTATTGTTGTTGTTTCCTACGAGGTTGTGCTGTGCCTATAGACAGAGTTAAAACTGTTAAAAGTAACATATTTATGGTTTGCAGATATGTTTAATGCCAACATTTTCTTCTGGTGACTGGGCTGTAGTAACACCTTATGCTGTTGGATACACCGCCAGAAGAAACTATTTATTTCAGGCATGCTGTAGTGGATTGCATTAAATGGTACACGTGTAGCTGTAATATAAACTAATAAGTTGGTGTATAAGTGAAGATCAAGGAGTTCTTTACTTGGGAACATTGTGCTGAATTAACTTTGGCATCAAGGAGACAGGTGTTGTTGAAACATCACACGCACACGCTGTTAAAAATAGAAACAGAGTTAACAAAGACTATTTTGCACTTGACAAGGCTTTTGTTAACTCGTGTATACTTACACAGAGGGATTCAATGAGATGTGCAGGATTAAACAAGTGTTTCAAATAAAACTTTGTCACATTCACACCTCTGAAGGAGTTCTCATTGCCATAATGATGGAGCATGTTTGCTTTGTTCCTCAAATGTTTGATCTCTCTAACTGTGATTCTTTATTCTGCCTCATGTTGGGAATTTATGCTGTCTGGGGCTGGATGGACAAGGCGAAATTCGTCAAAGGGAAGTTTTTCCTCATCTTCATCAGGAGACACCAAGAACGTACAGGGCCATTCCAAAGCTGCGTGGGGCTTTGAACACTTTGTAGATAACTTTGGTTTGTCATGTGTCAGATTCCTAAAGACTTCAACACTGCACACATCAGTCTTTTGACTCAGTCAGACAGAGTGGGGATATTTAACTCGTCTTGGCTTCCTGTAAGAAACCAGAGGATCAATGGGAAGAGGGAGAGAAAGTTGAAGTTTAACTTCACAGTCTGCGTCTCCACCCTGTTTGGAAACTACAACAACAAGCTTCAGTTTGCACAGACCCTGGAGATGTACAGGTCAGCACAGCAACAACACCACAAACCACAATGTCAAAAATGACCTGACTCACCTTTTCTCTGACACTGTTTTAAAAGAATACTTTAACCTTTGCAAAGGTACTGTTGCAGTGCCACAGGATTGCATCACAATATGCAGGCCAGAATGAATATTGTATGTTTTTGCAAACTATGGATATGTTACACATTAAGGTTTCGTATGCAGCAGATGTTAAAGCTATACATTTCTTTACATGTCAGTTTTCAATTGTGTATTGTGACAAGGCTTTGGTTAGGGTTAGGAAAAGATGTTTTGGCCTAGGATACCTGCTCTTGTTGTCACAGACATTACTGAACATGTCCTGAACTGTCGTTAAACCCCGGGTTTTCTCACTACAAATCAGCTAGACATGTCCTGATCTGTCGTTGAAAAACACTTGCTTTTCTCACTGCAAAAACAGCTGGACATGTCCACAACTATAGTTGAAAAACACCTGCTTTTCTCGCTACAAATATAGCTGGACATGTCCTTAACTGTAGTAATTGTAACACCAGCTTCTCTCACTACATATTCAGCTGAACATGTCCTAAACTGTCATTGTAAAAACACCAGCTTTTATCGCTACAAATGCAGCTGGACATGTCCTGAACTGTTGCTGGAAAACACCTGCTTTTTCCCACAACAACTTCAGCTAGTGAAGTCCCGATCTGTCCTTACACATCCACTTTTGTCACTGCAAATCAAGCTGGACATGTCCTGAAGTGTTATTAAATACCTGCTTTTCTTGCTACAAATACAGCTGAACATGTCCTAAACTGTCGTTGAAAAGCATGTGCTTTTGTCCCTACAAATAGGACTGGACCTGTCCCATACTCTTGTTTTAAAAACACCTGCTTTTCTCACTACAAATACAGCTGGACGTTTCCTGGAGTGTTGTTAAACACATGCT
Organism: Chaetodon striatus; assembly: GCA_029783705.1. Classification (NCBI taxonomy): domain Eukaryota; kingdom Metazoa; phylum Chordata; class Actinopteri; order Chaetodontiformes; family Chaetodontidae; genus Chaetodon; species Chaetodon striatus. Next base: position 31,036,570 of record JAPZEB010000006.1, read on the forward strand.
TTTCTAGTTACAAATACAGATGGACATATCCTGCGCTTGTCCTGCCCACATTTTATCCTGGTGACTGGACTGTGCAGGGCATTTAAAAATACAACCTAGGCAGGAAAATGTGTGGAAAATACTGGTGAGGTGAGACCTGAACACAGTTTCTGTTTACTTTGAAGAACATATAAAGAACTGTCGTAGCATTGTACTGTGTGAATGTGACAGGGTATGTAACTGTTGGAAATGGCCAGCAACCCGGCAGCAGTGCTATTGTCTCCGTGCAGCTTCATATTTAACATGTGAGTGGTATCAGTCTTATCTAACTCTAAGCAAAACAGGATAATCATGTTATTCCTTTACTTGAACAAAGATGTGAAAAAGAGAACCTTTAAATTCATGTAGGACAGTGCTGATTATTTATTCTTACAGGGGATTCCTCTGGTCTGCTTGTGTGTGCGTATGATGCGCTTCACTGGGCTTCAATCCCAGGTCCCTCTGTTCCTTCTGATATTCATAATTCATAGTACATGTTTGTGTGTGTATGTGTACTAAATTATTGAAATAATACTTTTCACTATCTACATCTTATTTTCATACTTCTCATTAAAGGCGTGTAAATAAAATAACATAATCCAGCGCCTCCGGGACTGTGGTGCAACAGACATGCAATACATGTTACAATTAACGGCAGCAATTTCATCTCTTTAAAAGTAGTATTAAAAGACAATTGCAGCAATTTTATATATAAATACCACATAAAGAATAAACACAGACCAAAACAATACAGTTCTTTGTTATTGCATTTCTTCCAGTTCTGTAATGACGGAATACAACACACAGAAATAAAGCAGCTGATAAAATTGGCATGATAAAAGGGGCCCATATACTGGCTACTGTTAACACACTCTTAAGGGCCAAACACAACAAATTGACATCAAAAGAACTAATGGCAACCAGGCCTCTAGGTGAGCTGCGTAATATTGCGGCAAATTTTTTCCCAATAGCCACTCATGATATTGCAACGAAAAAATCCCTTGTGGCCCAAAAAGCATATTCCTCGAAGACCACCATTGTCAAAGAGACATCTGTACAACTGTTGACAGGAGATGTCGAACTGCAGACAAGGTCAATTATGAATGTTTCTATTCTGAATTTTTGAGCCATGGTGGTTTTACATTTGTAAAAGCAATGTTAAAATCCGATTCGTTATCACAAGCCAAGCAGGAACTCGCGGGGCAGGGCCAGTGGGAGAAACACTGCTGTGCATATTCAGTAGGCCGCATATCGCAGAAGTAAACCCAGAATCTAGAAAACTTTTTTGGCATATGCTCTAAGTGAGCAACTCCACTAAAAAAGAATAGGCGTCATCTTGGTGTCTGGTATCCAATTATTATTAAAATCTATGATGGCGCGGAAGGCCGCCTCATGTTACCGGTATCTCAGCCCAAAAGGTGCGCTCAAGCACCCTGCGAAGACCATACAATGGACCATTTAGTGTGTATGTTCTGCACCTGTGTGAGAGGAAGGTACTCTCTCAATAGCAGCAGGCAGCGGTAGTCTGTATTTGTCGTTTGAAATAGGAAACCTGGAAGATGAACAGGACAAATTCAAGACTATAGTTAGCTTGTTAGCATATCAACAACACAACCTGATGTTGAAAGAACATTTACAGTGTGCTAGCCAAGATAATTCAAAGATTACGAACCATTTCTGCTCACCGTTCAATAGCTAAAAAAAATGATCTTACCACGTAGAACAAGTATGTTTTGATCTCTCGCCCTCTTGACTCTTGTCATTTGTTTCCTTTCCTCGATTTAATTTGAGAGCTGAGCTGAACTGCCGATCGGTGATCTTAAGTGCTATATCGTAGGCAACTGGACCTGCTTGAGTTTTTGAAGACGTTTCACCTCTCATCCAAGAGGCTTCATCAGTTCTAACAAACTGGTGAGTCGCTGGCTTTAAACTCTGTGTGGGTGTTAACCCCTTCAAGAGTCGTTGAGGTTACGTGAGCTTTGAGTTTCAGAGTCATTAAGGTCACAAAGCCTATTGGATGAGAGGTGACACATCTTCTTGTAACTCAAGCGAATCAGTTGCCTACGATATAGCAGTTAAGATAACCATGACCTGGATGGATCTTTACCAACATGTCGATCAGTGATTTTTCTGAGCGACACTAATTCAACATGCTGAATCGGCTGTTAAAAAAATAAACTGACAAGGACCACTGGTGCCAAGAGTGTGGGACACATCACAAAACCTACGGCAACAGAAGCTCCCAGGATATTTTTGCGAGCTAAATAGTTCCTTGTACAGCAGGTTGGGGGCCACTGGTCAAGTGGTTTTGCACTTGAAGTTGTGGTTAGGGTGAGTGCGTGGGTTAGAGAGTTAGGGTCAAGTCTTTGTAGCATGGCTGTTGATTCTCGGTAAGCTTGTGAAAGCGAGCTTTTAGTTT
>JAPZEB010000006.1:31057660-31072511 GCA_029783705.1 Chaetodon striatus
GCCTCTCCATTGCACCTGTTGTCACTTTGATTTGCACCAAAGCAGCTGAAACTGATTCACAATCACTTGAGCTTCCTACGTGGACACATTGATATCCCTGAAGTTTAACTGCCTTCCTGTTATTCTGTGACAATTGCCTGTTTCCTTAATTTTTTTGAGCAGCGTAGTTGGTAAGGCTTTGGATGAAAGTTCTTCAAGGTTGTCATGCAGTGGGTTTACTGGTCTGATCCACTCTGTCAAATTGTGCTGTAACTGGTCTAGAACTGAAATTAGTTTGACCACCCTGGTTTAAAGGATATGAAACATAAAAGGACACTTTGACACAAGGTCACATCTATTAAAAACAGCATCAGCGTGGTCCTGTGCTTCTGAATATCAAACCATAAAATAACACTCATAATTTGTGAATTAAAGAAAAACTTTATTTCATCGATGTCTTTCCTAAAAGACTTTTAATTTGCAACTGGAACAATCTGACTGCATGAAATTACCCCAGAGGATAATTTGGTTAAATGTCCTTATTTTCATTTTTTGAAATTGTATCTACTCATTTATTGTTCATTTAGGGAACATTTAAGAAATGGGAATAGACACTATGTACAGTAATATCACAGAAATACTTCACCACTTCAAACTAATTCAAAACGAGTCCACACTCGGCTGAATTGGCCCTGATCAAATATCACTTTGACCACCATGAGGCATAAACATCAGGAAGCAATAAAACTGTTAAGTGCAAACTGACACTCAGACAAAAGTGATTTTTCAGACCTGATTCTTACATAACCAATTTTCTTTTCTGCAAATGGAAGAAAAAAGGGGAACAGGATGTGTGTAAATTAAATAGAAGAGGAGGGAAGATGGACCAGGAAAAAGGAATCATAGAGTAATAAAGAAAAATAACTCCTCCAGACTTGTCAATTAAATTGTAGCTGCATTCTTGCGTGAAACCACGACATACAACTGATATAAACCTCAACCTGTTTTGAACACGTTGGTATTTCTGCTTGGAGCTGCATGTTGCCTGTTTCCATTTGTTTTCTTCTGTTATTAATGGGTTTTTATCACTGTAACTTTGATTGTACTGCAGCAAAACAATAAATGCATTCATGTGTGTCAGCTCCAAATTACTACCTGCTGTTTTGCAAGACTTCCTCCAGGTGGCAGTGCAGGACAAGCAGTAGCCTGTTGCTTTGTATGACTGTCTGAAGGTAGATTGGATCAGGTTTTCACTGAGAGTCTTTGAAGACTACTTAGTAGGATGATTAAAGAGATAGCAATGCCCTGTCTAGAGCCAGAATTTTAAAAAGAAGTTTGTGTGGAGTTAATATTCTTCATCTATCTGCTTCAACAGTGACGTGATAAACAGAAAATAACTCACTGGTTCAAAAAGGCAGGAGAGGAATGTCAAACCGTTTCCCACATCCTGACTAAGCTGTCACAAAAATGTGAAATTTCAACATATAATTCCAAAAACCGTGGTCATTAATTTGCTGCTGTAACATCCTCCTCTCTTCTAGAGGGGCCCGTCCAAAAGATTTTGGAAGCCGGCTGCAGAGATTTCCTCCCATTCAGCTATCAGAGCATTAGAGAAGTCGTCCACTGATGTTGAGAGATAAGGCCTGGCTCGCAGTCTAAGGTCCTATTCATCTCACAAAGTGTTAGATGGGGTTGAAGTCAGTTCCTCCACACCAAGCTGTGGGAAGCATTTCTTTATAGACACAGGGGCATATCTATGTTGAAAGAACACAGCGATGTTGAAACACACAGTCATCATCACTGGATGGAGCTCATTTGTTGCTGAACTCTGGATGGGATGGGACCCTGCACTTTTCTTAACACTTTTTGATACTGCTTTGGCAAAAAAAACTGTTTTAAGAGTGAAGTTTCAAGCTCAACTTTTATGCCAAAAGCAAGGATGAGAATTCTTTAAAGTGCTCAGGAAAATGGAAAGTTTGAAAGTCTATGCAAAATCCAGTCACTATCATTGGAATAAATGCTGGGCTTGCACATTACTGCAAACCATGGATATGTTACATGTGTACATTATTATGGAGCAGCTATGTTGAAACTTTATCCTTCTTTAAGGTTCAACAATGCTGTGGTTAAAGTAGTTAGTTTGAGGCACAAAAGCATGTGGTTATGGTTGGGAAAGGATCATGTTTTGCCTACTTATCTACTTTAATACCTACTTTTCATGGCAGGAAACGCCACAATGTCTCAATAAACATAAACCACATTTCATTGCACTACATCAGGAGGAAACTCAGCAATGTCTTGGTTAAAAAAAATCAACTACATTTTGTCACACTATCATGGCAGGAAACTCAGGGAGGCCTCTGTAAAAAACAACAACCACATTTTGAGGCACCATCTCAGCAGGAAACACGGCCAAGTCTCGGTGAAAAATGAAAAAACAACTACTTTTCATGGCGCTATCCATGCTGGAATAGCAGCGATGACTCTGTAAAAAGCAGCCACATTTTGAAGCACTAACCTGGCTGGAGACGCAGTGATGTCTCTGTAAAAAACAACTGCATTTCATGGCACTATCTCGCTGGAAACACAGCAATGTCTCAGTGAAAGGCAGCAACATCTTGCTGAAAAAAATAACCTGTTTTGTTGTTTATTGGTCTTAAAAGAGCTTGGCAGGCATATTGCCGAGGTGACAAAAAAAAACCCACATTTGGAGACTAAGAAGCCACTAAGCTTAAGGGTTTTTGCCCCCCAGAGACTAACAAGCAAAATGAGCATCTCAGCTTCATCAGGCGTGGGAGAATTAAAGGTCTTATTACCAAACCATGTCACAACCATCCTTGTTCCCTCCCTTTACACTTATTAGAAAAGAGTAGAAACACAGGATGACAGACACAAAGATGAAATGTTAAGAGTGTTGCACAATGTGCCACACACAGACCAAACAAATTATAGCACAAGTGTGCTGTGTCATGACTGCTCCATTTTCCCTCATGTATCGTTCACTCACCGCAGTAGCCTCAATGTGCCACTAGGGGGAGCTGCAGTATAATGTCTGTGTTTTAGCTTCAAAGGCATTGCACTGACTATTGCAATAATGTCAGCTGTGAGAGTTAGTCTTTTAAAAAATACTGAGAAAGGGTGGGTGGTGTGTGTTCTTGATCCTGAGGACTTAATTTTCCAGTTAATGAGTTAATTATGTTTGCAGTAGATAAATGTTGCATCATCAGGATTATGCAAAATGTGAAGCAGTGAATGCTCAAAGAGACACACATGGTAATGGGGAAGAGGCCGTTTAGCACAATTATGTTTCCAATTATATGTAAGACATCCATTATGCACTTCACCTGGACTTAGGTTTCGGGGCTTTTATTTAACAATGTCACAGACAAACACAAGTATTCATAAAGTGTGCTGAGCAAGGTGTGAAATTTGCTGTGATCTTGTAAGCTGTCAGACGTTGGTGCAGGTTGTAAACAAATCCCCGGGGTAGACAAATGGCGAATGTTTTATTAAAACTGTTGGTTGTAATTCTCAATCACAGTTTACAGACCAAATTTCAGGTCGCAAAATGACATTCTGGACTTCTGCCGCTGTTTTTTTCCCCAGTTTTAAACCAGAAATACCCTTTAAGCATGGCTGAGGTTACACATTATGCACAGCATCATGTGCTGGAAAATAAAAACAGTTTAAGCCAAACACCAAAACACAGTCCAGCTACTGGAGAAGGCACTAATGCAATCATCCAAATGAGCGATCCTCTGCTACAAGATCAACAGAGCAAAAGACAGACAGCCTCTTCCTTGGAGATGCAGACTGGAAGCTGAGATAAAAAAAGTTTGCTCATAACACACACTGATTTGACTCGCTGTGATGTCGAGCTGACATGAGCAACGACGACCTCGTGACAGGAGGCAGCTGCGGTTTTCAGAGCCACATGCCCCAGCTGCTCTCCACCAACTGCAGAAGTTCAATGTTTGATGAGAAATGACTTGCTGATGACTGAGCGTATAGCACTCAGTGGCTGAGAGCCCTGACAAAGCTTTGATTCGAACATCTCCCAAACACGGCCTAGTGCAGAGTAGACTTTCTTTTTCCATCCACCCAAGTAGGGCCTGGCAATAAATCGACATTATATCGACACTGTGATATGTGACCAGATATTATCTTACATTTTGGATATGTTAATATCTTATGTGTTGTCTTTTTCTGGTTTTAGGCTGCATTACAGTAAAATGATGCCATTTTATTTATTTAGTGCCTTCATTTTAATAAAGCATCTATCTATCTATCTATCTAAAATCTCAATGTGTATTATATTTTGCCAAAGGATAATGGCTTGTATTTACTGTATTATCTGGGTCTTTAATAGGGAGTCCACAGCCCCTGCGGTGTCCCCAGAGTTACTGCAGGAGAGGCGCCAAATTATTGTTTGGTAATTTAATTTGTTTAATAGTTTTTTCTTTTTTCAAAAATTAAAATATATCTGAAAAATACACCATGCACATAGATTAATTGGCGTAATCATTCTTAAAAAGGAAACTACAGTACATACCACTGATGACAGGCTGTTACTAGGGATGCATCCATTTTGAAATCCTGGGCTGATACTGTTGCAGATGTTTAAAAAACAATTTTGCCAATAGCCAGTACTGATACCAATGTTTAAATATTATTGTTTATTTTGTTTTTGCTGTCATTTATTCCCCCTATTGTGCCAGGAAAAGCAAAAATATCTAAACTATAAGAAATTACTATTCCTAAGTAATTAAGCCCTTGACTACACTACCGTTAAATAAGTACAAATTTAATCATACAAATTTATGACACAACCTTTAATATAAACTTTCACATGAAGAACATCTTTAAAAAAAATGCTTTAAAAATCTTTTCACTCTGTGCATCGTAATTCCCTCTTTAATATTTTATATTCCTGTGAAAACATCAGCAAATTTCTCCCTTAAACAGCTGTCTACCAAAAACTACATTTTATAAGATTACATTAAACACACAGTATGACAATGTCACAATTTATCTTCGCCAAATACTCATTTTTACCATACAGACCTTGAACGGATCATACTGTAACTCAGTGCAGCCTCTATGAGCTGTTAGTTGCGGCCACCTGCTGCTAAGAGCTAGCGCTAACTAGCTCCCCTCCTGCTGATTTTAACACGGACTTGTTCATAATGTAGCATTATCAGGGAGACAATAGGCTGCGTCCTCTGATGCGACGATAGTGAGTTCACTGCATCCTTTTGTCCTGAAGGGTAAGATCTCTGTTCATCCCAAATATGCTTATTAGTGTTCCCAGGAGACAGCTGCCACTCGCCATCTCGTCAGTCAACAGTGAGATCACAGAGCCCATTTGCCAAACAGTAATTGTATTCTTCTCCCTTCTCAGTTTTTTAAGTTTGTGGCTGTTAGTCTGGAGCCCTGCTTTTTAGGCTGACACAACAGAAAAACATCAGCTCACTTCCACTGGCGAATGTTATCTTATTTGCTGATAGGCGATGGCAGTCAGCAAGGCGAATATCGGCTGATACCGCTCACTGTAAAAAGAAACTATTTCTTTTAACTCAAAAAAGTTAGTGTCCAGGCTGCCTCAGCAGTTTGAGCTGACTGGATTTGACAAGACAAGTTGAATCATAACAGAATTAACTCAACTTGTCTTCTCAAATTCATTTAACTGATTCCTTGTGCAATCATGTTAGCTAACTAACGCTAAATCACTGTGCAGCAACTGTCCATAACAGCAAGGCAAACTAGTTAGCCAGCACTTACATACTAATGAAACATATTGGCCAATTAGCTGTGTTGTTATTTCAAGTGTACAGATGTTCTTGCGAGCCACAATGAACTATTTTATGACTTTCTGAGCAAGAGACTCGTCCACCTTAGAAACAAACATGATGTATAAATCAAAGAAGCTGCCAATAATTATTATTTTAATGACTTAATATTGTATAAACAATGAAGGGGTGTTCATACATGGCACCATGGACCACCCTACGCGTTACTGTAAACCAGTTTAATATACAATTTTTACACAATATGTGAAGTAGAGGGTTCCTGGTCCATGTTTCTTTCACCTAAGGGATCCTTAGCCTGAAAAATGTTGAAGATCTAACATTGAGGATTCATTATTTTTGTCAAATATGTCCAACAAATGCCACATCTACTGTAACACAGTCATATACTGGCTTTAAAAGACAAAGAATATGCAAAGGAACCCTTTGTTCTTGAGGTTAGAAAGTCACACATCACTCCTTTCATGAGATTGAGTCATCCTACATGTGAGTGTCTCACTTCTTCTCTCATGACTTTTTAATTCTCTTTGTATATTAAATCCTTTCAGTAAATCAAAATACGATCCAAAGTTCAGTAACACATACAGGCAGGTGATGAATGATAATAAATGGGGTGATAGGCTCCAGAGTACGCTGACTCACATAACTCTGCGTGAAAATCCAGTCAGACTTTCACAGTCATCACATCTCATTCCAGACCTGAGGGAGGCTCCTGAGCAAGCCAGAACTTTGCCAAACATGTTCCCGCTCATTTGTCATCTATTCATACACTATTGCTCATACTTTACTCATCATATTATATACATCCAAGAGCAATCATTGGTGTGTCTGAAGTTGCAAATAAGCAGTGAGATTGCTGCAGAAGTTTACTTCTTATTACGGGCAACTCATTATATCTTCTGATATATGAGGCATCTGCCGCAGCACACAAGCAAATTGAAAAAGCTACATTATCTAGTAAGGGTGAGGGACAGCCAAGGCTCTATCAATTTGTCTGTAAACAAGCCTTAAGAATGTGATAAACAAGTGAAGTCTGATGCAGTAATGTCTGGATATCAGTAGCTGAGGCCTGCCTTTCTGAACAAAAAAATGCAACTATGACAGAGTAAGTCATAGAAAAAAAGAAAGGGATAATGCAGGGATAAAACAGGGTCCACGCTCTTCAAATAATAGACCCAAACTTTTGTTTGGTGTGCATTTTCAATTTCTCCAAGCTATTTGGGAACAGTAGGACCTGATAAGTATGAAAAAACTTAACATTATCAACAATAATTAAGCCCCAATGTCCTCAAACAAAATGATAATTAAGTCCCAATGTGTTCAAATGAGTACTTGCTCATCTAAAGTGTCTTAGCTTGTTGGTGTTGCTAAAATTGGTCAAATTTCAAACTACTATCAAACTACAACTCATAAATAAGCATGTTTCAACCATAAACTATGATCAGGTTCTGGACCTTGTCCACTTCAATCGGCTGCAGACTAACTTGGCAAAGATGACTGCCATCTTGTTTTTACATGGATTAGTGTATTGTGCTCTTACTACCACGAGATGTGACAAAAAAGTGTCCACAAATGAGGACAACAGGTCTAAGTAAAGCAGATTAAAGTATAAGGTCAAGTAAACCCAGACTGTGATGTCCCCATACAAGGACACATGGTCTCAGGAGGACGTACAAATCAATTCGCCCTACTTGTCTCTGGAATGTTGTTTAGTAAAGGTCTTGTGTAGGATTTAGCGGCATCTAGTGGTTCAGAACTGAAACTTCTACCGTGTGCCAAGCATGCAGGAGAGCTACAACGGCCAATGCAAAAATGTGAATGCTCCTATCTAGAGCTAGGGTTTAGTTTGTCCGGTGTGGGCTACTGTAGAACAACATGGTGGACTCTGTAGAAAAGGACCTCCTCTGTATGTAGATATAATGCTGATTGTAAGGTAATTACACACAATGGTTCTTAATTTCAGGTGATTATAAACTAAAACAAATCGTAGTTACAATTATCATATATAATTTCTGCCAATTGATGCCCTCAAATCCTACACACTGGACCTTTAAGTGGTCAACCTCAAAAAACACATGCCCCTTTCTTGGCTCCTAATGTTTGTCCATCTGCATCAAATCAGTCAGAATTTAGCATTCCACATAGCTGCTGAATTACTGTTGTGTAAATTTACTCTTTTTACTTCTGCTCTATTATAATTTGTTTCTCTGACACAAAGCACAATGTAAATAACTTGACAGCTAGTCTATACGTTTCTGAATCCAGGTTTCTTGTTAAAGGGTATACTGTGCAGGAATACTGCAGGCTACTGTTTGTTAACAGTATCACCAACAAAAGTGAAAGTGAAAGCATTGTTCTTGGAAGCTCGTAGTAATTACGCTCTGGCACCTGGTCGATACCTTTATATAAAATCCTGACTTCACCTGCACACTGTGCCCAGGATTGTCTCAAACACAGCAAAATAGGAAGAAACTAGAATTACGCCCTGCGGTTGTCAAGTTGCACTTACAGTTTGCATCCATGTCTGTGAAAACACAAATGCTTCACACACGTCTTCCCCCCAGCAGCACAGAAGATCGATACAATCAAAGGGGACACCCGAGATTAGTGTCACCAATTCAGTATCTAAACAAATGCCAGGTGTCTGTCTGATCAGGAAATCCTCTTTACTGACAGCAAATGACCAATTTGCACTTAAAAGCAGGTGAGTAGGTGTACAGGTGGGCTCAAAGGTTAGAATCCTGGAGCCATCCTCACACAGCTAACATTACCAAATGGTCATTAACGGTTTAACGACAGTATCAACCTGTTTTGGTGGTGTAATTGTCAGTTTTTGGGAACTGTTTCAAGGCTTCTTGTTTATTGTTAACACTGCTGCTGTGTTAGCTAGTGCTCACCAGGCAGATTGCCTGGTGCAGGAGAGGCATGGAGTCAGGACAGTCTGGCATCAGACCCACGGTGCTAAAATGATGGAGTGCAGGTATCGTTTGACTGGAGATGTTTTGATACTACTTGGTACTTGGCTGTTATGATCAGTATCTTAGAGGTATCCCCAACACCCAGCCTTACCAGTATCTGATCAAATGTCTCCCCCCTCTGTTCCTGAGATATGGCGCTGAATAATGGCCAGAAAAGTGTTTTTGCAGAATGTTATGATGTCACAGTGAATTTGACATTTGACCTTTTGGATTTAAAATGTCATCACGTCATCATTTTATGTTATTATTTTACATGTGGGTGAAATTTTGTCATAATTAGCTTATGAATTGTTGAGTTATGGCCAAAAACATGTTTTGTGAGGTCACAGTGACTCTTGACCCCCATCAGTTCATTCCTGAGTTCAAGTGGACGTTTGTGCCAAAGTTGAGGAAACTCCACAAGGGGCCGTACACATGGTGCATCTTAAACTACCTGGAAAACGCAAGGTTGGGTGCTGGGTGCTACATTTGTGCCGTTTTCGAGCCAGCTTTCAAGAGCCTTGCGATAGGTTGCATCTGAGGTTACTATGCAACCTTAAAGAGCTTCATATCGTATTGAAAACAATGAATTTTAGCATGCTAAAACACAGCATGTGTATGGCCCCTAAAGGTGTTCTTGAGATAACCAGAATGTAATCAGTTTATGGTCAAGTCCAAGTGGACGTTTGTGCCAAATTTGAGAAAACTCTTTAAAGTGTTCTTGACATATCATGCTCACAAGAATTAGACAAAAATGACCTTTGATAACCAGAATCTAATCAGTTTATCGTCCAAGTCCAAGTGGACATGGTGTTCTTGATATATCGCTTATGGGAGGGACAAGTGGACAAACGGATGTACAGACGGATGGGTGGACAGACAACCTGGAAACATATTGCCTCCAGCCACAGCCATTTCTGGTGGGGAGGCATAAAAAAGAAAATTTGATAATCCATATGTTCTATATGTTGTTTTACATATAGTAATACATCGTATACCTTTACTGCACCAACAGCTTTACTCTAACTCTTGTCTATGGTAAATGATTGTTTTTTCATTTATAATCACATATCAAACTGTTGTCTAACGCTGTGTTCACAGTTTCATAGTTGCCTCTGGTAAAAAAAAATCCACTGGCAATCTACCGGGAATCCACTGTTTAGCAGGGCAGAGGCGAAAAGATGCCTTTTGGAAGGAAAAAAAAAAAAAAAGCGCATATTTACAGGACTAATTAACACATTTACCCTTGAAAAGAATAAACAAAGGCTGTGCAACATGTTAATTACATATTAAAGGGCAAACAGATGTTAGGCAACATGAAAAGGAAATATACCGTGGGAATGTTTTTCTTTAAGTGTCACTTTCTTCTAATTGCTAATTAAAGTTTGCAAATATGCATACCTGACAATGCTGACAGGACTATGCGTGTTGGAAGTGGAGCAGCATGTATAGTCCCACGTCTTTCTATTTCCTGCTGTTATTTTGCCACCAAAATAATCTGCATTGAGTCTTCATCAGGCTGTCACATTTGATCATCAAACCCTGCGAAAAATGCTGCAACACCGGTTGAATGACAATAAGAGGAGGAGAGGGAGCACGCAACTTGTGTTTCTAACACAACTGAAATTATAACAAATGTCTTAAATTGCCTTTGAAGACACTTCAATGAATTAACAAAGTTCTTGAGGGGATGTGAAAACACCTTCGCATTGAGCATCACTCGTGCTTAAACTGTCATAAACCGAGGCGGCGGAGTGTGTGCCGAGCCCCTGTGACATGCATTCCCGCTGTGACCTGGTACTTTAGATCTTCTTTAACTTGTTCAAACTCTTCCAGTTGAAAGCCTTTTGAATCATGCCAGCTAGCAGGGTGGCCCACAGCGACATGACATAACCATTCACTATGACAGTGTGCTGTAAATATAACCGAGTCGAACTGCTTCCTATTCAGTTTGTTCTGTTTATTCACAGTGTGGCTTCACAATGGGAAAGTGCCATCCACCAGCTGCACGGGTAGTGTTGGAAAATCCTGCTGTTTGAAATCCTAACAGGGATACATGCAGGGGCTTGTCCTGTGGGACAGGAAATGTGATGTGACAGATGGGTGTTTATAAAAGAACAGAAACCATGCACGTGTCGGGAGAGTAGATTTAGTGATGTTGAATCTGTCTTCCGCCCTCTACACTGGGTTGGATGGTGTCCACAGATGGGCTGCTTTCCACTTGCACTTACTGTTTGTTTATATAAAGAAGTTATAGGATCCTAACAAGGGAAATTAACAGTGAAGCCCCCTAATAGTCAACCAAATGTTAGTCGACCAGAAAGGTCAGTGGTTGGCAAGATTTGACTGGTTGCTTAGAAAACATGAAACTTTACTACGAGCTGTGCCATGTCAAAATAAATCAAAACCTGTAAGACTGGACCATGTATGACACAGGAAGAGGCCACACTCAGCAGTCAGACAGGAGTCAGGTTATGAACCAATCACAGCCGACAGATATCTTTCCCTTCTTCTGTAAATATTCAGTCTGATAAATACGGAAAGGTTGATCATGTTAGTGCAGGGCTACCCAGAGCTTTACATCTGTCCCACAGACGACAGGCCTACACACTTATAAACAGCTCCTGGAAGAAGATCAGCTCTGCACTCAGGATTTCAGGTAAATCAGATATACGGTGCTTGTTAAGGTTGCTTAGCAACCTCAGACGTAACCTGCTGCCGTGCTCTTGAAAACTTCCATCTGGTTGAAGATGCGGCATGTGTACGGCCCCTTATGGACCACACAGCATTTGGATAATTTTACACGTGGCAGTTGAACCATTGAATGAGGTCCCGTCTCGACCCTGTAGCCAGATCTCTTTATACATCCATGGTGAGCCAACCTGGTCTCACTCTGAAGTTGTCAAGATCGGGCGCTTGGGCAGTGACTTCAGGAGTCAGACAACGACAAACACTAACCTCACCCAGGAGAGCGGTGTTCACGTCCCGTAAGATTATAAAGCCAAACCCTGTTCTTTTATCCCAAACCTAACCGTGTGTGTTTGTTGTTGAAGGAAAATAAATGTCAATTTGTGCTGTTGTACCGACATAGTGCTTTTATTTTGAAAGAGACTGGATGTAAACGTTAAACTTCCTGTGAAAACAGAACTGTATCATGAAAACAGACAACGCATGTAACAGGCTGAAGTTGACACGGCGTCCCAGAACGTCAACAACCAACACACCCGGGTACCTTGGACGTCATATCTGGATGTGGAAACTTCTTGACCAAACGTCAATATGTGACGAGGTCGAGGTGCTCATTAAGCTCTGAATCTCTTTTTCAAGAGAGACCTGTGAAGTGCGTAAGTGCAATTTCTTCAAGTGTTCAAGTGGAATCAGAGAATGTAACATCACAATTAAAGTTGTGTTTTCTGTGCTCAGTGAAGAGGCACAGCCTCAGGTACAGGACTATATTTAAGTGCAACCAAAGTGCAGACGTAACCAGGCAGGTTTTGCAACAGAGCCTTATAAATAAACAACAAACAAATGTGCTCCCTTCTGTTTGTGTTGGAGGTGGAGAAACTCTAGAAACCCTCTGTACACCACCTGCTCAGCTGCAAAAGCAGCAGAGACACAGTGAGAGACGAGCTGGTGAACATACCGGAGCATTTAGCAGCTAAAGAGACGGATATTACCCCCAGGAGTTGGTGGAGACCAAAAACAGAGCTAAAAAAGAGGGAATATTAGAATAACAGTCATCAGGTGGACACAAACAAGAGTCAACATGAATGATAATGTTGCTGTGTAATTGTTTGATGTGTAAATAAGCAGCTGTTTGCTACCAGAATCACCATATCAACCTTAAAAGGTGATCATATGTCAATGTTGCGTTCACAAGTCGTTTGTGCTGCTACAAAGTGGCTGAAACAAACAAAAATAAACAATACTTTTCTGCATTGGGCTTTAACCAGGGGTTATCTCCAGCTCTGAAAAGTGAAGCCAATGTGGAAGTGCTCTAAAGCTGCATTCTTTCTAATGGCCAGCAGGGGGCGACTCAACAGAGAATTCTGATCAAAGCAGTCAATAAGAAAATGACCCTACTTCTCACATTTATTACCTCATATTCTCCTAATGAGTGTGTAGTCTCAGTTAAGGATGTCAGTTTTTGTTCATTTGCTTTTGAAAGCCAGACACCTACCAGCCTGAAACTAACAGGTTATTTTTTATGAAAAAAAAAAAAGACAGATGTGAAATACAAATGCTTTCCTTTTAGTCCGATGATCCACTTACTCAATGAGCTTTTTTTATGCTAACATTATCAGTGTAGCGGTGGTGAAATTTGGTTGTCTTGTGGTGTAAATGTCTTCCCTTTCTTTATTTTCTGTTCTCTTCACTGATCAACACGCCGCTCGCCTAGCTAACATGCCCAACGCTGTTCCAGTGGCGGGACAGTGTTGCTGCAGAAACTCGGGTTCTCAGTCAGATCCATCCTCTCTACCAAATATGGTCACTTCTGGAGTCAAAAATCCAAGATGGTGACCGCCAAAATGCCGACTAAGAGGCTTCAAAATGGGAGTCCACAAAGCGACGGTTGACATCACGGTGGCGACGTCCACTTACAGTCAGTGGCTTCAGCCCACTCCTAATGAAGGTGTCACTTCACACAGGCAAAAACATTTTGTACATTAGAAGTTTTTAGTTATTGAGTCCTATTATCTTTTTTTTTTTTTTTAAAGAAAATTTTAGGGATTTTTAAAGTTTCCGTCACCCAGTTTTAAACGAAACTTGTCATTTTTTGCTGTAATATTATTTGCCTTATTCTGTTGTTCTGACACTCGTTTACTTCAAACAAGAGAAGGACAAATATCTGATCTAACCAATCAAACATTGACAACGCTCTGACACTGATGGTTTCATCCTGTGTAGTTGCAAGCTGGTTAAAGTGATGATGTCATCAGTGCATCAGATCCCTCTAGGAGGAAGTGTAATAAAAGGACAGTCTGGTGAGACCTTGCTCTAATTTACTTTACGGCCTCCACAAACACAAACTGCAGCCTCAGCTGAGAGTGTGTGTCCCTTAAACAACCAGTGTCACGGCCATAAAATCACACAGACGAGCTTCTCCCCAAACACTGGACGAGATGTTGAGTGGAGGTCAACAAACATTTGTATCAGACAACAAAAAGACGACCTCCATTTGTTTCATTTCACAGAATCCCGTTTAACGACACATTCTTTCCACCGAGCGTCACAAACAGCCAATTTTGGTACCACTGTGTTTTAGGGCAGAGCGGCTCTGCTGTCTGTTTGCAATTACACATAAAGCAGTCGTCTGATTCTGACTCTCAGTTTCTGGTTTTTATTGTGATAGAAAACAAAACAAGGGGATTTTTACAGCGCACCACTGTATGCTGCTGTCATGTTGATTTCAGCTGAATTTATTTGTTCATTTATATGACTTTATATTTTGTGGCATTTGTACAGTACAAGTACTTGAAAACTAGGGAAAGTTTAGATTTCAAAAAGGACCAGACTTTGGACATAACATGTAAACAGCACACTATTGTGAAGGCCTTCTGAACTACATATGAATCACACTTTTAAAGTATGTGAGCCAGTTTGATCTGTCCAGTCATCTAAGTAAAACAGATGCTTTAAAACCTGCAGTATTTTAGCTCTGACTCCCATAATAATGATTATTTATTCATTTATTACAGTTACCATTTTAGGGGAAACATATTATGGAGTGAATTACTTTTAACATGTATAAACCTAATGAGGAAATGTTGCTGAATAAGGGACCTGGCAGGTTGCAAAAACACCTAGATGAGACACAACAAACAGCAAAACCAGCTGTGTTTTAGTGAGTCATCGCTGTGTTTCCAGCGGCTCTGAATGAATGAATTTATACTTGTGTGTCAGCGATACGCAGAGCCTACGCTCTAGCCTACACATATGGCTTGCGTCGTTGTGCACATTTATACTTGCACGGCTGTGTGTCTGTCACACTCTGCAGTTACACTTCCAAAAATGCTAGTCGGCTGCAGGGTTTCTGTGAAGTGCTGTAAAGTTTAATTGATTCAAAACACACATTAAACACACATTAAACACACATTAAACATGGCT
>JAPZEB010000006.1:31087918-31109574 GCA_029783705.1 Chaetodon striatus
AGGAATTAGTGTTTTCTGAGTGAAACATTTAAATGTAATCCATCCATCCATCATGCACAAAAAAACTGTGAAATAAAAACTCTTCTTGCTACAACTACGTTTGAAATTACATCAGGTACATTACAGGTTGCAAAAGCCTATTCCCTGTACAGTAAGCAATGATAACAAGAACTCTTGATTGTGCTAAGAGATGTGCAAAGCCAGCAAAGATACTTTTACACTAACTACCATATCTTTAAATAATTGATGCTGATCCTGTGTGTGTGAGAATAAAAGTTAACAACCGGCTGAGAGCAAGCTGAAGCTTCTCTCTTAGAGGTAGGAGCCAGATAATGAAGGAAACAGCAGTGTACTGCGGTGAAAACACTGCTGTGCTTCCTGAGGAAGGCACCTCAATGAGATAATGAACTCTGGATGTGTGTGAGAATTTTTTGACTAAGAGCTACTCGTCATTTCTCGGGCCTAGCCATGCTGAACATCTTTAATCCCCTTCCACCATACAGTAAATCTGTTAGCGCACACATCAACATTTCAGCCTCCTTTTTGGAATACTTTAGAGCATCAGTGAAGAGGGATGGATATAAACAGCTTGGACTAATCCCAATACCCTGGACAACAAAAAATAATTAATTGTGCCTAATTTGCTGCTGTCTAAACAGAGATTGGATTTCGTTTAATGCTAAACAGGCCAGTCCAGGAAATAAACACATTCCTAATTTAAAATGCTCCCCAAAGTGTTCCTCGCTTTTCTCTCCGCTCTCCACACGAAATATATGCAAATGACAGCATTTAGGTTTCATTCCCTGCACTGAGAGGAAATGGTGGAAGATTCCCGAGAGGGTTTCAAGTCTTAAGCAAGGCTGCTTCATTCTTTCTTCAAAGCCCCATCCTTGAGCGAACTGCACCCTCCGCTTCCGTCGTGAACTTGCTCAGAGGGCAGAGATGTTTGAGCAAGTTATGAACTCTGTCACGGATCGGGCTGGACGGTGGCCTGAGCCTCGCATAAGGCTTTCTGATATTTTTTTTTTCTTCCCATGTTCAATCAAATGAGAAATTTGTGAGTAAAGCTGGGTAGAGGCTGAGAGGCTCAACAGCTGCTGCTGCTGCTGCTGCTGCTGCTTGTCTGAAAGCAGGAGGGTAAAAAGAGTCGAGAGCTTATCTTGAAACCTTCTGATCAGTGTGGAGTAAAGACAGACAGATGACTGACAGAAATAGAACACTGATATCTGACAGGACCCAGTTATTTGCATCATCTCTTGCATTTTCACAAAGGCATATGTGAAGTAATTTGATTGGCACTTTAAATGCACTATTTTCCATGACCCATTATGATGAAACATCTCAACAAGAGCAGTGTGAACACATGCCACTATAAACAATTAGGATGCAAATTGTTAAGGGTGCTATGTGTCACACATTTAAAGCCATACTCTACACTGAGTTAGTTTGCTTGACGTGAGGAGTACTACAGTTGCATGTCTTCTGTCTCTTACCTTCACATTACAAACACCAATTTATTCCTAAGTAAAAGACCCTCTCCTTAAAAAATGCTTTATCAATGAACCAACTTTGAAGGGAGAAGTAATCTTTTCTCTTTGAGCACTTCTGTTCTCCTAAGGCAAAGTTGAAGTATGTACTCAGCAGGATAAGTGACAAGGATGTGGCTTTGTAGATGTACTTTTCATTTGCAGGCGAGGTCACAAATGTGCAGCTGGGGATGCCGGTAGTTGCTCTTAAAGCAGGGGGGTCCTTGAGGCATGTCAGCTCATGACAAGGGGTCCAGCACTAAAAGACTGAGGACCACTTTCAACACTCTACAATGGACCAATGTTCATAATCTGTACTTTCTCTTTTCCTCCTTTAATTACAGTGACTGCGTTACAAAAGAATTTTCAACAAGTAAAATGGGGAAATCATCAGAGACTCCATGTTCATATGACACGGTGTTAAAGCTTTTGGGAAGCTAGTTACAGTCTATTCCAAACCCACCTGAGTGTTACCTCTTGTTTGTGAATTACACTGCAGAGCCATGAAATCAGCGGCTGTGTGTGGTACGTGGCGCAGAGGGACTTCAAGGCTGTTTTAAAGTCACAATGCTTTGTCATTTGTAATTGACAGTCCAGAAGACAAATCCCAAAGCAGGTCCCAACAGGTCGAGCCCACAACAAATAGTCATGATGATGAATATAATACACTCAGCTAAAGGTGGTAATTTAACAGTTATTTTGGATGGGCAGAGATTCTTGCTGGATTTATAGTCTTTATAGAGGAGAGTTGCCTCAATTGTAACATTTTTCACTTTTTGCTCTTTGGCTCAGATAGTGTTTTACCCATATATGAAATATTTTAAGACAACCGACATATGTCTGCTATCAAAAAACACTCTAAGTTGTGAGGATTTAAACCAAAAGTGGACGCTATCTTATGTTATGGATGACGTGCATGTGAGTTTCAGTTGTGTTATGATTGTGACACAGCTAAAACACAGCTAAACATAACAATGTGTGTGACCGCCCACTGACCCCTGGAGAGTCAACTCAACAACACCCCAAATCTCTGAGCTTTACAGACATTGTCACTATGCTATAGTGCCAATAGGCAGGTAAAAATGAGGCGCTGGATGCACCTGTGCTTTGGCATTCCTTACGGACCGCATTCAAATGCATGACGTGAACACTATGCTAACTGATGGAGGGCAGATACATGCAGATAGCTGTGTGGATTTTAGCTCCACAACATACTAAACAAATATCAGAAAAATATCCCTCAGGAATATTTACTACAGCACTGGCTGTACGCCTACATTGTGATGTCATGATGGCATTAATGTATGTGTTTGAACATTTCCAAATTCAGGGCCGTTTCTGTGTTTCCTCCATCGTCAGACATCTTCAGTGAGGGTCACAGAGAAGAACAGGCAGCCCAACATCCCTCAAAATACATCTGTATACTTCTGATTGGCTTCACCGAATCTGTATGTTTTGGAGGAAACATCATGTCTGCCGAGACTATGTTCAACCACAAGGCTGTTCCCAAATCAAGAAGTGTGACGTCCTTATGGCATCATCCGTTATTTCAACAAATGCCGACAAACAACACAATGTTTGAACCCAGCGGCTATCAGTCTGACAGCTATAAGCCTCAAGGAGCAATGGCACAGTGTTCAGGAACATCTGCACTGAGTATGGGCTGGAGGTCCTAAGGTCAGAGTGGAAGACACCGCCTAAGGTGGTCGAGAATGACCAAACCAAGATCCTGTGGGACTTACAGATCCAGACTGTCAAACTGGTGATGACTAACCCATGTACATCCTGTTGATCGACAAACAGCAGAGGACGGCGGTGGTGATAGATGTAGCAATCTCAAGCAACAGCAACAAAGAAGGAAAATGAGAAACTCAAAAAATACCAAGGAATGAAAGAGGAGCTAGAAAAGATGTGGGGAGTGGTGCCAGTGGTAATCGGAGCACTCTGGGCTGTGACCCCCAAACTGGGAGTGGCTCCAGCAGATTTCAGGTACGACATCTGAGGTCTCTGTCCAGAAAAGTGCAGTCCTAGGAACAACTAAGATACTGTGAGGAACCCTTAAAGGAAGACACACTACAACCCCATGGGAGAGGAGGTATATATATATATATATATATATATATGTATAGGTATACATACAGACATATTTTGTCATTTAATTTGGAGAACTTGTTGAAATTTTGTGTGATCAAGCAAATCTGACAGAGGTAAGCAGCAAAATATGTTGTTTAACTCATTTTAATTACTTGCAAAGAAATATGCTGCGAGTACCTTGCAAAACTTTTGGACTGCCATTTGATTCTTTGAGTTGTATTGATGTCTGACAGTGTGTCGGAGTTGTTCTATCCATTTTTCATGAATATTTTTTCCCTCCTATGCCCCTCAAGCTTTGTGAAGATTTGTTTGCTCCTGATGACATTTTAGCATTACGCTCTTTGAATAAAGAGAGGGATATGGAAACATTGCAGTCTAAGAGTGATCTAAGCTCTGCAGATACCAGCACCAATTGACTGGGATTGAGGTGCTTCTTTATTTCAGACAAAAATATAGCAATAATCTCATTGTTAGATGAGAAAAATACTGCTTCCACTACCGAGGGGAAAGGATTTGAAAGAGAGGAAAGGATTTGAGAAACTTTTAATCATTAGGAGTGATGAAACACGAAGAGCGTTTGGGGGAAGGAGTCAAGGGTGGCTAACAAAACAGTGTTGAGAGAAAATGAAGTTATGTTCCATGGGGATTAAGCTGACAGATAGCAAAGGTAAAGACTGCCTTCTTTTCCAATCTGTCCGTGATATCAGGTTTGATCAGGAATAAGGCAGCAGAAGCCAAGTGCAAAAAACAGGACAGAGTCAAATACCGGACTGCCACTCAAGATTGGAGAGATTTCTGGAGCCTGCAGTACAAAATAATACATTTAAGAGAGAAGCAGGGAAGAGACTACCTTGGAGCAAACCTGTGAAAAAACTGGCAATGCAGCATCATCATTAAAATGCATTATGTCAGAGAAATGTAATTGTTGTTTGCAAATTAATGCTACAAAAAGATGCAAAGAGGGAGATGTGGTAAGGGTGAGGTAGAGGAATATGATAACATGGTAACAGCAGGCTGGATTGTTATTCGGCTGAGAAGTGGGAATGAACTGGGGAAAAGTGACAGTGGCAGTAATTAGGGGAGTTAGTCATGCAAAGGCTGTTAAAAAGAGCCGACCGTTAATACTGGATATGGAATAAAGGCAGCACAAAGATCAGGGAAGTGGATAAAGGTAGACCCATGAGCTTTAATACCGAGCCTCATGTCACTTTGGATTTTAATTTTATGGGATAACAAGGTAGGAAATGGTGGTTGTATTTCGGATTAAAAGGAGTGTCCAGCCAAGATACTGAGGCTCTGCTCCTTCCTGTAATAACAGACAATTTACTTTATTGAAGCAGGGGGTATAAAGGTAAATCGGGCTGTTTGGTTGAGTTTTATGTGCTCTGGTAGTGTAGGCCTGAGCTAGAATTACATATTGACTGACCATTTTATGCAGTGTCCAAATGGTGGCAGTAATGTAACATTCTCAAAGCTATTTAACTGCAGAGAAACAGTAAGCCTGCACTGAGTCCTGAGCTGTGGTACCAGCTCCAGTAATGCTTTGGCAGCATCTGTACATTAAATGTTCATTGTGAGGGCAGTAAGCGATATTATTCATACAAACAATGAATCCATATGGCACATTCAGTGCCTTCCTTGCCAAATGAAAAACTGAAACAAGCACCAACCTGTATTAATAAATAAACATTAATAAATTCCCAGCACTGTGCCCTGTCAAATAAAAATAAATGATGTTTAAAGGTCTAGTGTGGAGGATTTAGAGACATCTAGTGGTAAGGATGCAGATTGCGACCAACTTAAACTTCTCCCATGTGCCAAGAAGAAGAAGAAGAGGAAGATATACTTTATTAATCCTGAGGGGAAAATCAATTTTTCACTCTTGTCATATTCATACGGGCCCCAAACACACAGAGGCACAAACAGGACTTACACATGTATTAAATGGAGAGATGTCAGAGTGAGGAGGCTGCCTTGGACAGGCCCCCTGAGCAGTTGGAGGTTCAGTGCCTTGCTCAAGGGCACTGCAGCAGTGCCTAGTAGGTGAACTGACACCTCTTCAGCTACCAGTTCATGCCTCATGCTTGGTCTGTCTGGGGACTCGAGCCGGCAACCCTCCACTTCCCATTCCAAGTCCTACAGAATAAGCTACTGCCGCCCATAGAGCGCAGACGCAGTCCCCCACTACCTTAAATTTTGCAGTCAAGATTGTCACATTTAGGGAATTCACAGAGGGTGTAAGAGAGCTACAGTGGCTGACACAAAAGTGCAAAAGGCCCTGCCTGGAGTCAGTGTCTGGTGTGTTTGTTCTGGGATATTGTAGAAACAATATGGCCGACTCCATGGAAGAGGGCCTGCTCCGTATGTATATAAATGGCTCAGTCTAAGATAACGCCTCTCCCGTGGCTCACTGTGACTCTGGGAAAAATGGTATGGAAATGAATAGCAGCTATTTTTATTTTCATGTATCATTGTTGATTCTTACATTCTCTAATTGTAAAAATATGTAGCTGTTTAACATTTTGTCAACTAAAATGTGTCTCATTCGTCCATTGCTGGGCACCTTTTCCTATACCTTATCTATAAATGTAGCTGAACCTCAATAGCGATGGCTAGTCTTGAGTAGTGTTGAGCAGTAATGCATTCCTACTAATGCAAGTAATAAGTAAAGTGATAATATTTTTGGAAAGAACAACAAGTAATAGGGCTGGGCAATATAACAACTATATACAACATAGACATATTTCCAAGCAAGATATAGATGTAGACAACACCATTTATATGGATATTGGGTCAAGTTGTGTTACATAATGCATACCAGCGTGCAGCTCTCCTCACAGCTCACTCTCTCACTCACTCAGAAGTTCTCCATCAACACTCAGAGAGACACAGAACTGCTCCTCACCATTCTTCTTGGTAGTTGTAGTGTATTGTGTAACACTGAGACAGCGCCTGGAAAACCACTTTTTAACTCTCCACACAAAGACTTTTAATTGTTCCAAACCTACTTGACACTTTTATAGTCATGTTATAGTTTTGTGTCCTGTGCTGCAAACCTTTAAACCACTGAAGCTCCAGTGCTATGTGCAAAAAATGCTAAAATACAACCCTGCTATTTATTTTATATAATTTTTAATTTCAATGATGTGCAGCTGTATGTTTTCAAACAGGAAATGAAATCCCTGTCTTTGCATTTTATTTTGATCACATCCTGTTTTTAAAAAAGTGTCTGTGACATCTCAAATGTGGCTTTGACTTGCAGCTGAACATGTAGCCCATTTCATAGAAAATACCTAGATATATATTGTATCATCAGCCTATAAATACGGATATATGTATTTTTATCCATATCGCCCAGCCCTGACAAGTAATGAGTAATAAATTACATTTTAAGAGTCCAACACTCGTCTTGAGTCTCCCTTGCTAGATTAGCGATGAATTCTAGGTCCAAAAAAGGAAAAATCAGAGGAAAATAGAGACTTAAGTGGTGCATTTGGTGCCTGGACAGATTTAATGCTGAAAAGTTAAATTACCAATTAGTTAATAAATATACAATAGAATAAATAGTTCACTGCAGAGAAGCTACTTTATGGTAAAACCTATCAACGAATGTTCATTTGGATCTACTTTTAATGTTGGCAAGCTAATTCAGACCTAACAGACCATCTTACCTTCATTATAAGGTTCAAATGCATTTGTTTTTTATTCAATGGCTCTTTTAATAGTAAAGGCTGCCGACCCCGAGCTAAATCCTGCACACAGGACCTTTAATTGCTATGGCCTTGATTCCCTGTTAGTCATTTGATTACAAATTATTTTCAGAATGTGTCTGATGTACAACATAAGAACAAAATCAGCTCAATTAATGAAGATCTTCAAACTACACTTTGATTTAGGATACATCTCTTCAAAGCAGGGCATGCTTTATTACCCGCTGATGGACATGGACCGACCTGAAGGCTCCTAGCATGTAAGTTGATACTAGGCTTTGGTGGTGCACATTCCCTTGCATCCAAACAAAGTTTATTGAGAGCAAAACAGTGCACCCAGGGCTTCTGGGGGCCCCGGGGCAGTTACTCACTTTGCAAGTGCTATGTAATTTGCTGTATCATTAATGCAAAACTCAAAATTAAAATCGCATTTAGTTTCTTTGATAAAGACTGGATATTTGGTGACAGATAAAAACAAGACTCTGAAATTTCCTGTGGAAATGATGCTTGTTACTACAGCACAATTTTGCATTATATTGGCGAGCACAGCATACCCCTGCAAATACCCAGCAGGTGGCTGAACGAAGCTCATATGTCTGCACATTACACACTCTATACCACTGACAGCCCATCACTTAAATTCACATTATGAACAGCTTACTTCTTTTCTCCCCCTACAGTGGCAGAAACCTAAGAGACCACCTTTCTGGAAAGTGCTGAAAAGTGGTCTACTCTACTGGGAGGCTGTGACTTCAAACATGCCTCTCTGAAGAGTTAGCTGCGGGTATAAAAATGCAGTTGAAGCAGACTGGTTTCATAGCACACTAACTAAAGGAAACAACAACATAAAAGCAGCCATTACATGCTCATATAGCCATGTGGTCCGCCTTATAAACTGTCCCTGCGGCCTCCAATATATCAGCAAGAGCAACAGGCGGCTGTTGATACAAATAAATGAACCCGGTGATAACGACAGGACGCACGCTCACCAATGGCCAGACGTCTGAAGGAAATCGATCCAACCCCAAGTGATATCAAGCCGCCATCATGCAGAGCACATAAAACCTTCTTTGGTGTGAAGCATCTAGCAACAGTTTAACCTGCAGTAAGTAACTACAGAAGGAGTACATGTGCATTTGTACTGTGTTTAAATGACATCACCTGTGATTAGTGTGAAATCTGGTTTGTGAATAATTATCTACAGTCTATTTGTGTATGGTCTGTCCATGTGCCCCTATGTCTGATCTCATTCACTTTCTGTATTTGTTGCAACAGAAGTCGCTCTGCTCCACTGTTTATAACCCAGAGAGAAATGAAGAAAAACTGTTGGAGTAAACTTTTTAATTGAGCTTGAAGGGACATCCTTGACCTCACACGCTCTACTTGGCGTTTTGAGAGCTTCCGCACACATCTCTTGGCCTTCCAGCTAATTTTTTGCTCATCCAAATGCTTGTATTTTTAACTTTGTTGTGTTATATAATTGATTATTATTATTAGGATGAACCCTTAAGGACCAAGTGAAATAAAATAATTAGTGAAGCACGGATCTTGAAGCTCTGGGCCAATGACAATGTTTAAAATATCAATTTGGCCGATAGCCGATAGCAATACCAATGTTTTTATATTGTTGTTTATTTTATTTTTGTTAGAAATCTTAAGTATGAAAGAATAACTGTTTTATAGATATGAAGTCCTTTATTACACTAACTCCGAGTGAGCACAAATTCAATCACACACATTTATGAAACAACTTTGATTATAATTCTTCACATGAGAAACATCTTCTAAAATTAAATAACTGCTTCAAAAGCCTTTCTACTACATCAAATAATTACAATTCCCTGTGTAATATCTAGTTTATATTGTTGTGAAATCAACACAAATTTCTCCTTTAAAGATAATTATTCAAGTTTCTTGTCAAAGCTACATTTTAAAAGATTATATAGTGCACACCATGAAACTGTTACAAGTTACCTTTGCCCAACACTCACTTTTGCACTTTGTAGAAGAGTGCCCGCTACATTGGTGCATCTCAAAGTCAAGGAAGGATCTTTAAATGGCTGAATTTCAAGGAGGAATCTTTGAATTCCGCCAAAGGACGGCTCTAATGTCAAGAATCCTTCGAATTCTCCTGAAGACTTAGTCCTTTCTCAAGAGAATTTTCAAGAATGCATTTTCAAGGATGAATTGAAGGTGAGACCTCTCCAATGAAGCACACCTGGGCGCTGGCTAGCCTGATTTCCCTGAATACTAGGAAGGAGTCTTGCCTAGCCTCTGTAGCACCCTACTTGGAGGGACCTTTCCTACCAAAAAAACATCCTTGACTTTGAGAAACAGCATCAGTAAATATAAAGGGCTGCTTCTAAAGTAACAAAAACACAATGATTCTTATATATGATAGACTAATTAAAGATGGTTTTGAATATTACATTTCATTTCTGCCAGTAGATGCCCCTAAAGCCTACACACTGGACCGACCATATATCTCCTTCTCAGAAGAGACTGTATTTTTTCCTCTGTGCCAACAGCCAATATTTGTATTCTGATATAGTTTTGTTTTTTAAAAAATCCTTTGCACTGTTTTAACAATGAGGGAAAAGGCTGACTTGAGAAAGAGCCACATTTTTATTGCAGTTATTCTTGCACTTATAAATCATATTTAATTTGATTGACAATGACTTTTAAGGTCAAGTTTTATCCTGCACGCTGTGATGTCGCATCAATTCCAAAGCGTCTGGGTTGGAAATAGAACGCTGCAGATACATGTTTGGGCAAGAGGGTCAGATAGAAACGCTTGTTTGTAGAACCTCAGTGGTGGAGAGAATCCCTGATAGGCCAGGTTCAATACAACAGCAAGTGAAGCCACTCTTCAAACATGCTCCGCCTGACTGGATGTGTTTAAATCACTGTGCTGTAGTTATGTGGTCTGACAGATTGCTTTCTTTTACACAGCGCAATTGATTTTCCTAAGTCTCTACCTGGTCCTCATTCCTGCTCCTCTTTTGAACTATATGTTGAGCTAAACAGTATTCACTCTTTCGGAAAGTTTAGAAACTGCTGTGTTGATGACTGGAGCTATAAACACCTCCAGCTAACACTGTATGGGGTGTAGCAGGATGTGTTAATGTGAGGACATAAAGTAATATTGGAGGTATTAATTCTATCCTCTATCACCACCAACACTTACAAATACAACTCTGCAATCAGTTTGAAGTCAGTAAATCTGTTCACTGAATTTTTTTCTTCAGTGAGCTGCACAAACCAGATACAATACCAATACAGAGTGAGAGGCATCAACTTTATTATAAATTACCATATATATACACTGAAACACAATAAATTAACCTTCACTTCAGTTTATTTGTAGTGCACAACACCCACTAAATACAAACATCAGAGGCAAAAGAATACACACAATATAATAACCACAATGGAAGCTCTGTGTCAATAATAATATCTCTTTTAGGATGTGACAACAGTCTGCTTTAAGTTTGGTTTCGCACTGGGGGTGGTGGAAGAAATCAATTCTGAGATGCATTGGGATGCAGGTGTGGACGATTCAGCATCAATTCACATATATCAATAACTGATTATCTAAATGTTTATTAATAGCGTAAAGTAGATGGAACGAAAAAGCAGAACCGCAAGAGCAGTGCAGCACCTGGACAGACTACAGCACAGACATGCTGGAGTTAGCTTAAACTCCACAAAAGGCAGCAGATGCATGTTTCATGTCCAAATATTTACATTTGCAAGGTGAAGGTGAAGTATATTGTGAATACTTTCTTCTGCCATCGGCCAGCAGGCTGTTCTCACAAATTTTTCATGTTTTCCCATGAAAAGCGGCACACCCAAATTTGTACATATCCCACATATTTTGAAAGGCTGCTATCACGTGACCAATGCGCTGATGGCAGTAAACAACAAAGTAGTCTCAAGGCAGTTTGGGGTGGTTGATGGGTCACAAAGAACCAGACTTTCACCCGGGACTTTCACCTGGAGTCATCTGTTCGGATCAGCATGAACTTTGCATGAATTTTAAGGTACATTCCAACCATGTTTATTTTCCTAAACCTACCCACAGGAACTTGTACTGCCTAACCTAACCTCCATAACTTTATGTCAATTGCGTAACTGTACGTTATGGGCATAACATAATTTGTGGAGCACAAATTCAGGCTAACCATGTGAACTGTCGAGCATGCATTTTTCGTAGGATATCATACGAGCATCTCACTCAGCATCTTTGGCTGATAACAAAATGTTAACAAAAAAACCAAAACAGCAGTGCTCTCCAACTCCCCCTCATTTTGTTATGCCAATACAGGCGGGAGACTGTAAGGTGCTCTCAGATTAATTAATTAATGCAGTTAGCTTTTTAAAATGAAAATGCTGCAGAACATGTACTATTCAATAGTATATAGTATTTTTATACTATTACCAGTGAAATATCACAGTGTGCAATCACTGGACAGTATGCCAGGATAAATATAACACAAAAGATGAGTGTGTGCAAGTGCAGGTAGATACAATCCAATTAGTTTAAAAGCTCAAGTATGGAACTATTTTTGGCTATAAGGCTGAAGGGAAAGGGACATGTACAAGAGCCAGATGGTATTCAAATAAATTCATCTTTTAATTCAATTATTAATCACTACAAATACAGTACGCTATGTCTTAAAAGGTAGCAAGTAGTCACACATCAAATCATTGCCCTCTGAATAATGATCGGAATCAAATCAAATCATGAGGTGCCTGGAGATTCCCACCCTATTTAGCACAAGGGTTATTGACACTTCATCATCATAGTTGCAACAATAAACGTGCCATAAAGGTTATGGAACAATCTTCGTCATAGTTAAAAAAACAACAACAAAAAAAAAAGAAATGTTGACTGTTATCAGAAATTTAATTCCATTCACCAAAAACTGTTTTAAGTTGGAAGATGCACAACCTGGGAACCCATCCGCTAGTCTCATGACTAAAGCCTCTGAGATCAACACCTAGTGTGGGTAGATCTGGTCTAAGAAGCGGATATCCCCTCCTCCTCCTCCTCCTCCTCCTCCTCCTCTGTGCGCTGGTCAATTTGGTTAATCTCCAACAACAACAGTATATCTGCATATGAATGTAGATAAATTTGAAAAAAAGCTAAGCTAAAACGTCATCAGATGAGCTGATGAGTTCTGAAAATTCATTTCAGGTAACATATTCCACCTCTTCACATGGAGTGTTTACCTCCCACTCAAGCATGATTGGTCACGACAACTCAAAGTACAAATGGACCCTAGAATACTCCCTAACCAAAATCTTGTCCGCTGCATTCATATGCAAATATCTGTTTGTAGAGATTAGAAAATGGATATTTCAAAACCTCAGCAAGTAAATCTGAAACTATCTACACAACTAGATACCACAACAGGAAGAGAACAAATCCTAAATGCAGATTTTTAATTGTCTTTAAATGCCTTTCTCAAAGGTCCAGTGTGTAAGAATGTATTCATGTTTGTTTGGTTACCTTAGAATGAGCCATTAATATCGACATAAGGGGCAGGTCCTCAAATAGAGATATCACCATGTTCCAGTTTCTACAGTAGTCCAGAATGGATAAACCACAAATCGGCCCTACATAGAACTACGCATGTTTTCTCGTTGGCCACTGTAGTTCGCAGACGCTTTGCAACCAGAGCATCAGAAATACACTGAATTTTTAAAATAAAACTGCTTTACTCTGTGTTTTTACTGGTTTAAATCACCTGGTCCTTTTGTTTTGAAGAGGAGGAGAGCTCTGGGGATAATTCAGCTTCTGGTCAAATCCTTCTCAGCATCTGGTTCATAAGTTATCAGAGAGAAAGATGAGGTGGTGCTAAGCTTGTGGCCCATCTCGATCAGGCCAAAGAGCATCAAAGAAAAACTGATTTGTAAAGTTAATATGCTTTATTTAGTGTAAATCACCAGGTTCGATTGTTTTGGAGAGGAGGAGACTTCTACGGATATTTCAGCTCACGGTTAAAACCTCCTGAACATCTGAATCAGAGATAGGGTGAGCACATATTAGCAGATGTTGGGCTAGCAGCCTGTCTGCGACATGCCAGACAGCATAGGAGAAACAATTATTTGTACCGTGAAACAGTTTTACTATTAAGTGTTTTTACTAGTTTAAATCACCTGGTCTGTTTGTTTCAGACGGGAAGAGACTTTTCAGCACCCAAGCCTGGTCTCACTCCAAAGATGTCGAAAAAAAAGTGTTTTGGAAGTGACTTGCAGAGTCAGATACCAATGGAAAAAGGCGTCCTTTGACGTCAGCATGATGTGCGGCCGGTTGCTGTTATAATGTAACGGTGACCGGCAGCGTCAGGGGGAAGCGTGGTGGGTTGAGGACAAAAGTTAAGGCGGTGAAAGTCTACGTGGGGCGGGCAGGATGGGTGGTGGATGGGTCCAACAAACACCGACTTTCAGCCAAGAGAGTGGTGTTTGTGTCCTGTAAGATTTTAAAGCCAAACCACTTGCTTTTATTGCCTAAACCTAACCACGTGTTTTCGTTCCTTAAACCCAACTATGTGCGTTTGGTTTTAAGTAAAAAAAGACATCAATTTTCGGTGTTGTACCTCCATGGTGCGTTTATTTTGAGTTTCAGCTGGTTGCAATCTGCAGTCCTTACCCCGTGATGCCACTAAATCCCCCTAAATCTTACACACTGTTCCTTTAATTTGGGTGACAAGACCATTTTAGTGTAAATTATGAGCACTGTTTGGACTACAAACCTGTTTTAGTGGATAATTAAGTGGACAGACTGTGTGGAAACACCTGTGTCTCCCTTTGTCTCTGTATTGGTGAGCCCTATTTTAAACCACTCTGGTAGTTCTGTGTCAGTTTGTGTTTGGTGCTTTCTTTGTGTAATATTTTGTATAATATATAACAATAACATTACATTTCCCTAAATTACTTGTTTTAACCTCACCTCCCAGCAGAGGTTTCCTTGAAGTAATGAGGAAAGAATAACAAGCACAGTAGGATTTTAAAATGTAACACAGACATCTTATTCCCAAGCTGTAGCACACATTATTTAATGTTTGGTCTGCCTTAACAAAGTCAAGGATTAGGAGGAAGTAATAAATATGGAATAGCTCAGCAGAAATGATCATATTAATAATCAGCTATGAGATAGAAGTAGTCTCATAGTGCCTTCATAACAGCACTGCGAGCTGGTTGGTAAAAACCTGTTCAAAAGTTACAATCAAAATCCCATTCAATTTAAGCAACTCCTTTTTTTTTTATATTGCTATTGCTGTTGGCTGACTCAGCTCGAGCTTCCCAACACACTGGATGGCAGACATGCAACTGTGGAGAGCTTGGCTATTTGCAGGCAGCAGATAAACCAAGAGCCATAATTCAAACAGCGGTTTGTGTAAGTGGATATGAAAAGCCTTTGCAGTGAATGACAATGGTTTCACAGTCAAAGAAAGTTAAGGAAAGTTAAATTAGACTGGGATTCCACACCCAAGTTTGAATGAATCATTTTTCTTCATACTTTTCCCTTCCGTGTGCTTCCCCATATTTTTGCCTCAGGGTTTTATTTTCATGAATTAGTATTTGCCAGTTTAGTGGTAAAGGCATTCAGTGAGCTGGAACGCAAGGGCATTAATTAAACATTAAAAGCTTGAGTTGAACAATAACAAGAATTTCCTGGTGGTGAGGAGCTGTTCCTCTGCCTGCCATACCAGTACCGTGGATAACTGTAAAGACACTCTGGCTGCCACCACAACTATTCTCCTAATTAACTTAGCCTAATTGGTCAAGTGATTATCATCACCTCATGAACACTTTGGTTAGTGTAATGATGGGTGTTTCAGCAGTGACACATGACTCCAAATTACCGGCTGTGTTTCCGTTTCTTTATATATTTACTTATTATCAACAAGGTGATGACAAATGGAGGCTTTACTCATTATGAGTGAAAAACATGCACATGTGCAAATTGTATAATTATGTATTTGCCCAATCCTTGAGTGCAAGTTATACTTTACTTTCGCCAATTTACCCATTTCAAAGTGCTGAAATCAGAAAAACTGAGGAGGAAGACAGATTTGTGCAGTGATCAAGAAAATCCCCTCCAGACATGTTTTAAGACATAAAAAGAAAAAAAAAATAAAATCTGCTTGGAATAATAATTTGTGTCTGATATGGATTTTTCAAGAAAAGTTCAATTACCTAGTTAATAATTCTTAAAATGTATTTATAAATTAATGTTAAAAATCAAGGAAAATCCTACAGGCATCTACTTAATCATTTATATTTGTCTGACAAAAAAGATTTTGAGCTCAGACATAAACCTCTTGGATTAACTTCCACATATATACAACTGTAACTGTTTGAATTACAAGTATACATGCTTGTAAATGATGTCTACAGACACTATGAGCATGCCCACACTTTTATGCACAGTCCAATTCAACAAATCAAAGCGGAACCAAGCACTTGGTGCTTCTCAAAGTCAAGGATGCTGCCTTGGTAGGATCGGTCCTTCCAAGTCGGGTCCTACAGAGGCTAGACAAGACTCTTTCCTAGTATACGGTGAACACATACTGTAACAAGCTAGCGAGTGTCCAGGGGTCTCACTGTGTACACACAAAACAAGGTCTTAAAGAGGCGTACAACACTCCCCACAGAAAAGATGGGATCTATAAAAACAAGACTTGATGGGAGGAACTTTGACCCATGCTTACGAACATTTTGGAGATGGTGAGGTAGAAGCCTGACTGTAGAGATTGTGGAATATTTTTTGGCACACACCATTTTTCGCTTCCATCCATGTGTATATTTTTAGTGTGGATCCTATGCTCATGCATCTTTGTTAATTCTCTGAAGGAAGGACTCGGTCCTCGGTAGAATCCGAATAATCCTTGACATTAGAACATCAAAATTATCGATGACATAGCCTCCTTTAAATTCCGCCATTAAAGATCCTTCCTTGACTCTGGGAAGAACCTATTGTCTCTAGATAGGGCTATTTGTGTTTTCACATAAGCCACTGTAGTTCTCAGGAGAAATTTCAGTTGGTTGCAATCGGCAACTTCACCGATAGACTCCACTAAATCCTACACATCAGGCCTGTAAGCTTCAATCAATCATTAGTTTGTGTTTTAAGTTCGGTCTAGAAGTAACACCAGTTGCGTCATCTTGGCTTAAGCCTTCTTCTGTCTACATTTTTGTTTTTTCGGACATTCACTATGTCAGATTATGCGACGGTGGAGTCTCAAAACAGTGCCGTGACTTGGCCGACAGACATGACAGACTACAAAATGGTCCACGACCAGTCATCCATGGTTGTCTTTCACGATGTGCATGATGTCATCGGGTTATTCTTGTCCTATTTTTATTATCATTGCTATTGTTATTCCAGCCGCTGTGTCTGTTCATATCCCAGCTGAAATGTTATTGTATAACATTAAAAAGTGCCATTAGATGGGCGGAGCTACATTTGAAGTGCCCCATGGAAACTATGCAAGTCACTGAATCCTCCACAACAAGTTCCTGCAAATGTTTCATAATAAAAGCCTGTTTAGAAAACAAAGGGATTCTCTGAACCGAAATGATAAGGGGCTTTTAATTCCAAATGGATACAGGAAATATTGAGTTTGAAATGACAGTGCGATGCACTAAATTTCACAGGGCAAATAGCAGCAGATTAAAAGTACAAAGAGAAAAATACAGAGGGAATGTAAAAAAAACCAGGTTGTTAAAATGCCTCTGCCATTTCACATCATTGGTTTTCCCTTTTTACTCTGTTGTGGTAGTGTCCCTACAGGAAATATCAAAAAGGCTAGGGTGTTGATGACATACAGTTATCTACAGCATCAGATCGCTCTGTGTTCCTATTGGTCAAAGTGACGGCTGTGACAGGAGAAGTCTTGAATAACAAAAAGAAAATCGAACATGCTAGACTTTTTGTTGGGATGTTGTGAGGTGTGCCAGACGTGGCTTTGGTTGTCTTCTACTACAAGACACTTCATAAAATGATGGATTATCACGTATGACACTCACTGATGTTCACGATCTGACACAACCACTAAGCAGGAAATCTAGTCAAATTTTGTTTAAAGTTAAGATATGCTTAAAGTTAGGCAACTTTCAGATTGGTTAAGATAGGGAAAAATTCTGGTTACAGTTAAAAAATTGACTGCAATACACAGCTAAACACCAGCCCATCCTTCATACTCCAACTTCCTACCTCTCTACAAAAAAACACAAACCTTTTATTGCATAGGTTATGAAAGCTGGCACATGATGTAAATCATAAATTGTCCAACATGGATGTAATTCCCTGGATACTGAACTGCACAGCAAGAGCACATCTCTATGAGCAATTAAATCCTTGGGAACATTATGCCCATATGAAATATGTTAGCCACCTTTACATAAATAAATCACGCACTCACAAACATGAGCATGCATTATGAGTGATAAATATGAGCAACAGACAGTGCGTTTACTCATGATGATTTACAGCAACCTTGCCACTGCAGGCAAAATCTCCAAGATGGATGGCTGATGGTCGATCTGATTGTCTATCTATACCGTTTGCTTTGGCTTTCAAATATCAAAACACACTCTATTTCTGTGCAGGACTGTTTTCTCCATTTTCCCCTCCCTCCCTTACTCGCTGTCCCACGGGAGAAAGCGAGGGTGTTTTTCAAGCTTTGCCTTTGTTTACCTGGTTCTTTGTTCTGGGCTGTCACATTATCTCTCTAAGTGACGACGTAGCCTCCCTGCGGGCTCATAATGAGGAAATAGTGGTGGCACACGGCCTTGTTTCTCTACATTGAGGGTATCACCGCATGTTAGGGCATGCCATTGTTCAAGTGTGGACCTATTTGGCAGTTGACAGATTTATTCTAGCCTCTATGATAACAGTCTGTATTTATTTAAAAAGGGAGTATATCTTTGTTTTCTCTGCATCAGGATCGCTGGATCTGTAGCCTACTTTCCAAGACAGATTTAAATCCAGCTATTGCGTATGTTGGCTGGCAAGTTTTAACAGTATCACTTAAATATTAAGCATTATAAAGTTTTTAAAATATCCATCCAACCAATGAAACACTATCCTGATATTAAAAAGTTGAACCATCATATCTCTCTCCACACAGTGCAAGATCAAATCGAATGCATACCCTTGCAGAATTATTGACTTCCACCCTGCAGTGCTTTCGCAGTGTTCCCATCTCAAAGCAAAAGTTCACATACGGACTCCTGTGATGTTAGACTGTTCAATCAAAATTTATGAACATCAACAGATCTCTCAAAGGAAACAAGACAGGATGAAATCTGAAATCTCTAATAAAAATCAAGATATAAAAACAAGGTTGACATTCCCTGACAAACACTGAATCCATTGGAGATTTTACATCCAAATCAGGTGCAAAACAGATACGAATGAATAAAGCGCATCTCCCCTCTGTCTGAGAACACCCTCCACAGACAGATTCTGTCAATTTGGATGATGTCATCGAGCTACCCCAAAAGGTCTCGCAATTCGATTTTCACCTTTATGCAATTGAATTTTTGGCCCATGCAATCCTTTATAGAGCTGTAGCTATCCACATGACTCGCTTGTTTTTACTTTTCTGTTGCACTCACAGCCCTGTGGCAGGCGGTCATAAACACTCTGCAGTACCAGAGCTGAGACAGAGAGCATCTCACATTCCTCATGTAATTAGCTTATATGAGAACAGTTTAGGTACCACGTTCCTCTAGATTCCTATTGCTCTGCACATGGTGCTAACAATGAGATGATTATAAATGCATTATCTTTTTTCATATCAAGATGATTCACCTTCCTGTTTCATAAAACCCAGAGAAATACTGAATAATTTGCCCAAGTGTTAATATGCAGTGATTACACTTGCACTCAAGGTCATTTCTGTCAGCAAAATATCTGCTACTTATAAGTAAACCAATTTTGTTTTTGTGCTTGAGTCTTTCAAAGACCTCCTCCGTTTAAATGTATTTTTCCTTTTGGTTAACTCCTTTTTGAGACGTGACTAAACACAGAGGCTCTGCACATAACAGAGTGCTGCTCAGAGTTAGGGTTACATAATCCTTCCACTTTCCTTCACAGCTTCCCCATATTTCCCAGATAACAGAGTTGCACGCACAATAGCTTTTGTGATGTCACAAAAGGAAAACTGTAAGCGCCATATGTGCATATAACAAGGAAGATACAGCCCAGCATCCATCAGGTGATGTAAGGCGCTGTTGATGTTTTTTCAAATGACAGAATGAAGCACATTAAAATGGTGCATCCAAATATTCACTCGTCATATCACAACACCGAGGAGTTCATCACACATTGCACATTTTCTTCATATCACTTAAGCCTTAATATTATTACCACTACTCACACTACTTCTAATGCCACCATCCTGAGTCCTGTAATAAACTCATGGCCTGCATGAGTCAGCAAAAAATGCTTCACCTAGAAACAGAGGAAATTGCATAATTCATGGATTAACTATGAAAGCTAATTATAGGTCTAAGCCTTTAAAGGAAAACATGGTTTATTAAAAACTTTGGTTTAATTTCATAGCTCTGGTCATCGGTTCAAACAATAAGAAAAGACCAGGTTAACAACCAGGCAGTCTGAATATAATACAAGATGGTTTTTTTTTAATTGATTCTTGAATTTTACAAACACATATGAACGATTAACATCGACAACAGAAAAGAAAAAGGAAAGAACACACACACACACACACACAACAGCAGATCACCAGCAGATGCTGCAATATATAAAAAATTAAACTAAAAGACAAAGAAAACAGGACTATGACAGGAAATAACAGGAAATAAATAAATAGCATAGCACATACAGATCGAACACTCAGCCACTGCCTGTCAAGGACAAACAGGTCAGTGTCTCTGTAAGCAGGAGTGTAAGGGTTTCCAAAGTCTCCAAAATGTGTCTGATTTATGATTGAGAACATAAGTCAGTTTCTCCAGAGGGACAAGAGTCAATATCTGTAATATCCACATACTGACCACTGGGACACACGGAGCAGACCACCGTAGCAAGGAACACTTTTTAGCCAGAAATAGGAGGATTATTAACAGAGATTTTGTGTCTGTATCAAAATGATTTTCCGAAGTATGGTTTAACAGGTAAAATGAATTAAACAATGTAAACTGTTAACCATAACCTCCTGAATCACAGAATAAACCACTCTCCATAATGTCTAGATAAGATCACATGACCAGAACAAGTGGATAGATGTACCTTTGTGTAACAGTAACAGATGCAGCTGCCAATACCGCTAGGAATGCAGAGATTTGTACACTGGTTGTTGTACATAACAACAACTCCACAAGCACATGGCATAGCAACGGAGAGCCAGCTCCTCAGGTCAAGACCCAGTGGTCTATTTACATCTAAAGGGAAGGGGACACTCCTTCGAGGACAGCAATGAACACATCTTGGCCAGAGAAGACAGAAGATTTGAAAGCGGCGAGAAACCATCTGCGTCAAACTGGAACGACCATCGTTAAACAGAGGAGGTGGCCTATGACACCACTTAGCACCCACCTACAATGCAGTCTTTAGATCCCTCCCCAGAGGACTCAACATCCACGCACACCTGGACCCATCTAACCCCAACAACACACATAATGGCCAGCTGGATCGACGACTCACGAGACCTCAACAACTCTGTAAGGGTTCACACCCACAAAGGGTTTAAATCCTGCGACTCCCACTCGTTCATGAGATCAGAAGAAGCCTCTCGGATGAGAGGTGAAACTTCTTCAAGAAACTCAAACAAGTCTAGTTGGCTGCAATGTAGCACTTAAGCAGGATCTATACTTCTGCATTGAACCGATGCTGTACCCACAGCATAGGCTCTGCAACTATGTAGAGCCTACACCATAGCCTAATGTGCGCCTCCCCAGAGATGTAACTACATGTCATGGTGACGCAGACCTCCTGTCTATTTTTGTAAGCCCTTCGTTTCCCTTCGTGGAAACAAAGCTTTTGTTTCTGTTTACTTTACAGATAAGAATTAATACATTATGAAGACAATAAAGCCTCCACAAAATAGCATTTTAAGTCCTGTGTGTGATTTATCCTGGCCTGATATGAGTAGAGAAAATTTCCACAAGTAGCTAGGCTAATTTTTACAATGTAAAATGCCATAGGCTTGTGCTAATAATGTTAGCATGTCGTATTTGTTTGGAAAATGTGTTTAGTAAAAGACAGCTGTTTTGTTGGTGAACACTGTAAGCTGTAATTGAGCCGAACTTTGTAACATTATCTTTGTGAAATATTGCTGTTGTCCCT
>JAPZEB010000006.1:31109674-31120713 GCA_029783705.1 Chaetodon striatus
ATAGGCTTGTGCTAAAAACATTAGCATGTCGCATTTGTGGGGAAAATGTCCCCAAATGACAAATGCTTTGTCTGTGAATGCTGGGAGTTACAGTGAAGCTGATTTGTGTATTTGTGTTTGAAAATGTCACCATTAAGCTATGTTTAATGTGTGTTTAATGTGTGTTTTGAATCAGCTAAACTTTACAGCACTTCACAGAACCACCGCCGCTGACTGAAAATGCTCACGGCGTAGGCCATGTGCGTAGGCTACGGTGTGAGTTCTGCATAGAGCTGACACACAAGTATAAATCCTGCTTTAGGATTACCATGACCTGGATGACTGAGAATCTTTGTGTAACAGAGGTTCTATAAAAGGGGTTTGAGCTGTTGGAGAGGCGAATGCATGTAAAATATGGCACATAAAAAATTTAAAATTTTGCTCATGAGTAGAAAGTACATTTCAGAAAAATTCTACTGCAAATCCAATCTGCAGGACTAAATGTAACCCCCAGGTCACATTTCCACAACAGCTTCAGGCAGTTAGTAGCTGAGGAATCAGAATACTGCAGTAGGGTATAATTTTTAATAATACAGGATTTAAGCAAGTTCAAGATTTGTCAAACTTTCTTCCTCACAGTTTGCTCCAAAACTTTTATTTGTCGTGACAACAGTCCTGTGCTGTTTCCTTTGAGGCTCCAGAGACACTGTTCCCGCTCTGCTTCCACTTCCTGAGACCTGCAGGACGTTGCCATTGTGCCTCTATCACACAGTCCTCTAATAACTCTGCCCCATTAACTCTACTTTCATAGCATTCACTTTCCTTTGCAGTGTGTGAAACCTTGTTGACAGCATGGAAATAGACCATTCAATTCCCTGTAATTTATGTTATGTGCCACCATTAAAAATGAACTCTAATAATAACTTAGCTAATTGGTTTGGTGGACTGAGGTCCACTGAGAAAACAAACTGAAATACAGACATACTGAGGTACATTCTAAATTAAATTGGAAAATGTTAGAAATTGTGTATATTCATGTAAAACACTGACTTTCCTTCACAGTTAAGAGTTCCATACCTTCACTTTATGTTCGTTCCAGACCTTGATTTAAAGCAGTTATTCTGCAGTCACACCAAATTTTACTCACCATTAATTTCAGCAAAGTACAAGGTGAGATGCAATCTGACTGACATTTGACCTATGAAGTAGCAAGACTTGCCAATGTCAAGTTGATTTCATGTTGAAATTTTTACAGAGTGGGCTGACAAGACAGCTCTTTTTCATCCCACAATGCCCTTTGTTGGCCACTGAAATATGTGCGAGGGCACATATCAAGTAGCATAAATTCTAGTGGGTAGCACTGTGCCAATGCTCACAAGTGTCAAGGTGGAAGAGAAAATTCTTGCTGCTGTGATGATTTTCCAGAGTTGTACAGTCCAACCTGAAGCAAGCAGGCTATAAACCACTGTGTGCACCATCCTGGCATCTGATGAGCCTTCAAACTTGACTGGTTCATATTTTATCTCCACACCGGTGCCCTGTAGTAATGCACCCACACCAATGCAACCCCTTGCTGGAGCATTATTATTAGTATGAACATGGTCTAATGCGTTTAAGATACTCTGGTTGTATTGTCACTACTATTTTATTCTCTAAGTGCCATTCTGAAGTATTTCTCTTCGTCTGATTAATTTTGGGGCTGAATTAACAGTGGGCTTATGTAACACTGTGCTAGTTTTGTTATGGTACTATAAACACAACACATATTTTGGCAGCTCCCACTATCAGCCTGGATAAATCAAATTAATGGTAGTATCTAAACTGTAGCTGGACAGAAAACACAAGCATTTAATGGCTGAAATTTTTCCCTGTTGTGTGCCTGTTCATGTATTCTCAGAACAGTAATATTGTGCTTACACGACTCACATCCATGTTACCTGTCAGAAACCACAGCTTTACAAGTTTAACGTTTACATCCTGTCAACTCCTAATTAGCCTTAAGTACTCTATATTTTCCTAGTCAGCATCATCCTAAATTCAACTCTGATATTAGGGGCAACAATACCTCCATCCATTACTTAGAAGCAGCCAATTAGCAAAGTTAAGCCATCTTGCTGATTTGGTTTAACTAAAATACTAATGGTCTTTCCAGTTGGATACAACCATCTGTTCTCTAATTGCACCCACTTGTTCTAGGTATGAAGGGGCCTGAAGATCATCCCAGAAATTCAACATTCACACAATTTTGGATCCTCAGAGAGTGGGAGGAAAGAGCATGTCAATGTCAAACACAACAGGATCAAGAACTAAACCCTGTGGGACACCAAAAGAAAGAGAAGCAAAAGATGACTGACAATCGTCTACATAGACTGAGGCCTTGCAAAATCTAGACAACTTTTTGTGAGATTTAATGTGATGCCAAGACTGTACAGAATTCAGTGATAACAATTTTAAAGATGCAAGACATACTTTTTAGATGACTCAGTATACTCTATCTAGAGTTGCATTGCCCATTCAAAAAATTTATAGATTATGGACACAGGCCAAAGGGGCAACCAAATTGCTGGAATAAATGTTGGCATGGTATGTTTTCTGCAAACCACATATAGGTTACATATGTGATTATGTAGCGGGTAGAGATGGGTACCGAACCCTGGTATTAAATGAGCCCCGGGGCTAAATTTTCAAAGACCATAGTACTGATAAGCTCTGACATTATTGGTTCTTTCATTGGTCCGATTAAGCATTTTTGGTTTAATTCACAATTATCCTGCAGCCTCTCACCTGCACTCTGTGCTGGGGTTGACCTCCTCCCCATACACACACAACCATGCACACAAACCGATACACACACACCTATTCAAATGAATATGTTTCCTAAAAATCAATTATTTAGAAATGAAAAAGAACTGATAACGCTATTGATAGAGTACGGAATCGATGAGGAGTAACAATACGAGTAGCAATATCAATGAAACCTTAATGGTATCCATCCCTAGTAGATGATATATTAAACCTTACATTTCTTTATGCTACAACAACACAGTGGTTAATGTATAGTTAGATTGGGGCACAAAAACAACATGGTTGTGGTTAGTAAAAGATCACATTTTGGCTTTTGGTGGTCCTATCTCATCTGCAAACAAACAAAAAAACACTTTATCAGTTAAAAAAAAAGCATTGCTTTTCGTGGCACCTTCTCTAGGAGGTTCTTTGAAAAAAAAAGTTTGGTGGTGAAAGAGCTGATGGAACTGCAACATTTGCTTAAAAACAACTGGCTTTGTTGTTTGTTAGCTGGAAGGTGGTCTGCAGAGATCTGCAGCTTGACAGGCATCTTGCCGAGGTGACACGCCATCCTCCATCCCCTCCAC
Source organism: Chaetodon striatus (assembly GCA_029783705.1). Taxonomy (NCBI): domain Eukaryota; kingdom Metazoa; phylum Chordata; class Actinopteri; order Chaetodontiformes; family Chaetodontidae; genus Chaetodon; species Chaetodon striatus. Next base: position 31,113,025 of record JAPZEB010000006.1, read on the forward strand.
CTCCAGATGACAATGTCAGCTCACATGCTTTGTCACCTAAGAAACACTGATATGATACTTATAAAGGTCAAAGAATGGTCATGCAGCCCTCCTCCACTCTCTGACTTCCTCTTTTCTTGAAGCAGCTGTGGCCTTGCTGGCTCCTCAGATGGAACAAAATGATTAGGTGTCATGTGTTCGTGCTGGCAAGAAGCACAGAAATGTTTTTGGTTTTTATTTTTATAACTTATTTCTAAACCTATTTCACTATCTCGGCATGACTAATAAAATGTTGCCAATGCATTATCCATTGCTATTCTAACAATAAGTTAATTTTTTCTGCATATTTTTCAGTTCGAATTTAAGGTGAAAACTTATTTTAAAAAACTGTTCAATTTCTTAAGACATGACAACCCTCTATCATTGAAACCTCTCTGCCCTCTGGGTGAGAACATCAGTGCAGATGCCTCACTGAAGAACCCCATCACCAAAATGCACCTACGATTTACTGCCAGCTTCTTTCTGGCTCTCCTTCTTGTGTCATTAAATCTTTTCCTATATTGGGCTGCCGTTTGAGGAGGGCCAGAGCAACAATTAACCAAATTCGTTCCCTCCTCCCCAGCTAATTTACCATCATCTGTCCTCAGTCGGCTCATTTGCAGTGCCGTATATTTGCTCTTGGCGACTGGGTGCTGCCCGCACAAGGACATCGGTTTACTCTTGCTCCATGCTGCACTTTGGTGCCGCACTATTCAAAAGTTTCTACAACAAGAAGACCAATCAGACAACAGTGGAAATAAAACAAAAAAAAAAGAAACAATCTTTACAATCTTACGTGATGCGAACACTGACCACCCAGGTGAAAGACTGTGGTTGTTGGACCCATTTACCACCCTTCCCACCTATCTTACTTGGACTTTCACTGCCTTAACTTTCCTTGTCCCTCCACGTTTCTCCCTGTTAAACTAAAATGGCAATGGCGGTGTATGCCGACGTTAAAGGATGGCTATTTTGGTCTGTGTTTGACACCGGATGTCAGTGCTGGATTTCGATGACATCGGAGTGAGACTTCATTGTAGGAAACATTATATGAAGTATTGTGGTCAAGGTGCAAGTACAGATTGATGACATAGTACGTGATTACTGAGCTTTGTTGTGGGCACAACTTGGTTTGGGCTTTTTGTAAGCCATGCCAGTGGCATGACTCCAGGGATGTGGGTGGGTCATTTAAGCACTTTGATCCATACTGAAATATCTCAAAAATTATTTGGATGGTGTGCCATGAAAATGGGTACAGGCATAAACATTAAATCTGCTAAACCACCCCAGTCTCGCTCCAAAGTTGTTGACAACCGGCGCTTGGTCAGTGACTTCTGGCATCAGACACTGAAGAAAAAAGACATCCTTTCACATCAGCATGATACGCAGCCATTCACTGTTATTGTTTAACAGTGCCAGCTAGCATCAAGGAAAAACGTGCCAAACCCTGTTTTTTTACCCCCAAACCCAAACACGCGCATGTGTTGGCAAAATGTAGCCACGTGCATTTGTTGCTGCAAGAAAAAGACATCTATTTGCAGTGTTGGCACGGCGTCCCTGAATGTTAACAGTCAACGCACCCTTGGTAGTTAGCATTTAGCTAACTTAAATATTATCTAGCAACAACGATGCCTGTTACATAACATTACATAACGAGTTAATCTGCAGTTCACATTTTCTAACATCAAAAGCAACTTCGCTCCTACAGACGTGATGAAAAACTAACAGCTCTAGAGGTTCATCCTGCTTGCAGATGCCAGAAGCGCTGAGGCTGCCAGAGATTACCATGATTATGCATCTCAAATCCACAATTAGGCTTTCAGGAATCAGTTTGTAATAACTGCAGTGTGGCCGAAAAGATACATACTTCTGTTTACATGCATAAAACTATGCTGAATGATAGCATGCACATTGGCTATGTGTGCATAGTATGTGATTTCAGATGCAGGGAGTCGGAATTTAGTTTCTTTTATTATCACTGACAGTTCTTACAACTGATGTAACAGACCTGAATTGCTAGCTAGCTAACTCTTTAACTGTGAGAGTGAAAGTCAGGCTCATGCATGTATAAGCTGAGACATTCAGCTTTAAAAAAAAGTGGCACAAAGTGCATACATATCCCTGCCTTTGTGTGTACAGAGTTCTAGTCTTCAACCTACAGTATACAGGCTTTACACTGCTGGCTCCTGGATGATATTGTGTTATTAAATGCAGTATAGATGCCAGGGATGATGAGGCAACAATCTTTCATGTTTATGATAATTGGTCAAGTCGTAAAATAAATGTGTGGATCATTTACTGAGGTTATAGTATTAGCTGTGGCACCTTTACAATGGAGGGGATGCAGTGTAAAGAAACCCGTGCTCTTGATCTTTGGCTGGCAAACACACAACAGTCCAAACCTATTCTTGGGATATGAATGTTACTAATTAATCAAGTGTTTTCTCTTTTCAATATTTCCCTTCCCTCTCTAAATACCAAAACAGCTTTGATAAACTAATGTTAATAACAATACTTGAATTCAAATCAGCATTTTAATGATCAACAATAACAACATGAAGGCCACTTGAAAGCCCTGCTTTACTGCCCACCCAGAAAGAGAAGTAAAATTGGAAACACTTGAGTCTTAGGTTCCTTCTTTTTATGGGCCTTTATGGGATGAATCCCTCTAGGAGACTGAAGTCAGAGCACTATGATACAGAACTCTGCCCTACACCAGGAAAAAAAAGCAATGCACTTAGTGCTTCAGTTCAGTGATGTGGCAGTCAAACTCTAACAGATACACCTCCTGTCCCAGGCTGCGAGCACACTAACTGGCTGCCTGGCTGTTTGGAAGCAGCATAGCTGTCTGCAGGAGGAAAGAAATATTTCTGACGTTTTGCATGCATCCATTATCTTCCTTGTGGGAAAACAGCATGAGTCCTTTTGGGGAAATTGTTCCCTCAGTTCTAATCCTTGCGGAGGCATCAACAGAAGACTGATGTAGTTTCCTCTGAAGTAGCAAATGGAGCTGTGCTGTCGTCTCTCTGTTATAACACAATAAAGCACAGAGAATTTGAAAAGACTGAGGAGAGACTTTAATGCTACATTGAGAAATCACTGTGGCGTATGGCCAACTGTGTAGACTGAGAGCAAAACATGTCCTTAAACTCTTTCACTAGTACTTGCTGATCTACACAGAAAGCCCAAGGTGTGCTCGTTTTTTTAAATGTATTTTTAGTAGCTGGTAATAATGTGGAGTTAGACCGAAGCACAGATCAGAAAGACAAAGACGCTGCAGATAAAAATAAGTTGAAGGTATCAATATAATGACGTCATACTAAGCCATGGGCAACAAGCATGGGTGTTCCATTAATTTGATTGGTTAAAATCATTTCTATCTAAGAATAGTTAGCAGCAATTCACACCAGTTTTAGAACTTTTCACACTACAACAGACAGCAAACTTGGTATGCCAACACACTGTATGCGGAAGCAGCCACACCAACTACACAGTCACAGAACACTCAAGTCAAGCATGGAAACTGCAAGGCGAGGATGAGGGAGTGAGAGCATGTGGGCGAAAGATGTGGCCTATGACCGGTTCATCATTCTGTAGCTTATAATAATAATGCAGGGTAGTGAGGATGCAGCCATTTCATATGGGAGACAAGCGTTTACTTGGATACTGATGCGCATTCAACCAGCGCTGGACCCGTTCACTTGAGACCGTGTTCACTCTGTTTGGCACTGTTAGCAGAGAATCCAGTCTGTGGTGTAGCTCATACACATTCACCAATAGACTTGAGAATTGCAGAGTTACATTAGTCTAGATGTTTTTGCTTCATACTTCTGTCCATATTCGCATTCCTACTTCCTGTGTCTATGCAGGGAGGCTAAGCATATGTGTCTCTATATTTTTATTTCAGACCAGAAAGGTTTACACTCAGCAGTAAAATGACCACAATTTCAAAGAAGAAACTCCAAGGCTTCTGCTATACTTTTCTTTCTACCAGTATGTACACATAGACAAGAGGCCGTGCCATGAGCTGCATCGCTCACATCCTTGACCACTTACTTTGTGTGTGCCTGGAGGATTAAAGAGTATATTCACTGAGGGAAAGATCAGGGCCCAATCATCCTTGGCTGACACTAGAATATCTTCTTTGAGAACATCGAAATGTAAAATGTAAACACAACTACGGCAACACTGGAGGAGTTTAATACCTTGTTTAGATATGGACAGGATACCAGCAGCCGTACCATCTTTCAAACCTGTCTGCCATTGTTGTCACTGTTTGTTCAAAGTCGTCTGCTGACCTTCCTTCACATTCTGATATACTGCCCCATCGTTAGTGAGATTAATTGCATCTTGGGACACTTAGTTTTAGTCTCTGAGGATGTATACAATCATCGCTGTGAGAGAATGCAAGATATATGGGATAACTGTAACGCTCATACAAATGCATGGTTGAAGTATATCACGGGCAGCCAGGTCACCAGAATGAATTGTTGGCTTTGTAGGTGTCTGCAAACCAAGGATATGTTACATTTGTACATTTCATACATATCATAACATTTCTAAAGTGATATAGTTCAGACTACATGTATATGAGCTGAGTTTTTCATCAAGAAGAGGAGGGGATGGTACATGGCGTGACACCTAAACGAGACGACTACCAAGCAGCACAGACCGATGTTGGAGACCAATAAAACAGGTATTTTTTTTGTAAGAGTTTGCAACATTTCCAATGGTGTTTTCAGCTACAAGACCAGGTATTTTTTAGCAAGAGTTTGGAACATTTCTCGCTGCTTTTGCTGCGACAAAAGTGGGTATTGTTTAATGAGAGTTTGGGACATATTCAGTTGTGTTTGTAGCGACAAAATCAGGTATTTTTCAATAAGAGTATTTCCAGCCATATTTGTTGTGTCAAAAGCAGGTATTGTTCCATGAGAGGTTGGGACATATCCAGGGTTTTTTGTAGCAACTAAGGCAGGTATTTTTTAACAAGAGATTCAGACATTTCAAGCTATGTATGTAGCAGCAAAAGCAGGTACTTTTTAATATAATTTTGGGACATTTCCAGCTCTTCTTAGCAACAAAAGCAAGTATTTTAAGGCAAAATGTTCATTGTAACATTGTCCTAACCCTGACCAAGTGGTTTTAAATCATAAATGGAAAATTGATAAGTTACAAAACGTATGTGTACATATGAACATATACAACATATTCATGGTTTGCAGAAATGTGCAGTGCCACCATTTATTGTGACGCTTGTCACTGGCCTTAATGCAAAACCCTACTAGCTGCCTCTGAGCTGTAATGATTATTACATCCTATATTACAGAGGTGTATTTATTCACAATTTTACTCTTACATGATTGGCCTCAGAAAAGAAGTATGGTTCATGCTTTGCTGCGAAATACTTTTGATTCAAGAACTTGGGTCGACTGAATTAACAGGATTCATCAGCAGTGAATTCCATAAAAAAACTACTGAAAATACATTTTAGTAGAATTATGTGTTGAAATTTTGAACCAGGTCAGACTAAAGGCCTAACCATACCCTGACAACCCTATATACAGCATTGGAGTGTTGGATGGACTGAATGATCATCTGACTGACTGGGCTACATAATCAGGCCTGTTTTTTCAGGCCTAGACAAAATGTGAAGTTTTTTACAATACCCTGACCACTGTGGGGATGAGGTAGGTAAAATAAAAAAGGTCCTTAAAGTGATAAGGAGATTCATTTCTCAACAGTGACTATTCTTTATCAGTGCTACACTAAAGCTTATCAGTGCTACTCTAAAGTCATCCACCTACATTAGGAAGGACATTTCAGCTGGCCAAAAAAACCTTCCTCCAAGCCTCACACACGCTATTGCCATTTCATGTAATTAAGGTTGATGTTCTGTACATGCAGGTTAACTGAATATTTAGCTCCAGTGGTATGCTTCTGTGTACAGGCAAAGAAAGCTCTGCTGTTTTCAGCTCTTTAGGGTTTCCAACTGTTGGTTGCTTGCTAAATGGTGTAATAATGACTCATCTGGCCCTGGCTGTTTAGGCAACACAGAAAACAAAAAACTATTTTCAGTATTTTCCTCATTGCCAGGCTCATGTAATCACTTCAAAAGCTGAATGATGAGGCTGTCCATAAAATCCAACCTTCACAGAAGTATTTCTCGGGAGACTTTTACTGCCACTGGGAGTGGTTTGCAAAGAGACACATGGATACGTAGCTGCTGTGAAGATATTTTTAATTTCAGCTGTTGAACTGGAGTGCCTATAAAATGAAATGAACAAGTCAGCCTTCTTTGTTATGAGCACAGCAGACTATAACCGTGGTTTGATATGCATTAGTTTGATAAAATAAGCATTTATATTTATGAATGTTTCTCATTCGGTTGCCTCATATATAAGGAAATGACTTCAAAGTGCCTCTGAATGCACGGGCCGCTGTCCATACGTTGTGTAGTCAAGAAGCTACTGATGTAGCAGCACTGAAAAATGTTCATTTCTGGAATGCTATTTTCAGTGGCTGTGTTCATATTTTCAGCCGTCTCTGTAATAAATCATGAGGTCATCATGCCATGCAGCGCAGAGAGCTCACAGTAACAATAAAGCAGTTCTAGTCCACACTGGACACAAGGCGGTTTTAATAAGATAGGATATGGCTGTTACATGTGGTGGGCTTTTTATTTTCTCTTAAGCCTCATCTTCCTGCATCAGACACTTAGCCTTAACTCTGCCGTTAGAGCTGTATAAAGGTTAATAGTAAATGTCAAACAGATTTAAGCATGTAAAGAAATTAATCAGCACAGCTTTTATTTATCTTTGTATGTTTTCATTTATATCTTTTTAATGAAATGACCCTTTATGTGCACATCAAGCTGGATGAATTGATTTTACTTGGGGCCACTTGGGGGCACTGGAACATGCTGAAAACACAACACTGTGTTTTTTTTTACTATTATAATCATTAAAAAGCAAAAGCAGCATGTGTATACATTTAGTAGGCTATATCTTTAGGAGCTAGCTAGCTAACCCTACACTTTTCAGGGCGTCTGTAGATCTGGGGTCCTGAGGCAGTTCCTCTTTTCCCTATTTCATAGACTAGCCTTGTCCAGCAGACATGGTGTGTAATTGGCATTCATTTGAAGCCGTAGTTCACACCACTGGTTATTATATATCCAATTTTCACTCTCTTGCAGCTCTGGTTTGGTCTCTACCAACTCCTAAGGGAAATATCTGGCGCTTTGATGTTGTACTTTCCTCATTAACTAGTCACTAACTTTGTCTGTTTCCTGTGTGGTGCTGGGCAGGTAGTGGGTTTATCTGAGCTTTTTCCACTGTAAACAGCTGTCTGCTGCATCTGAGAACAAGACTGATTAAAGCAGAGAGAGCTAAAGGTAAATTAAGCATGATTATTCTCTGTGTTACTTTCAAGTGACCCCTTTGACATTACACATAGTAATTTGATCTATTGTCAGTATGTGCACCTCAGATTCTTGCTCTTCTGGCGCATTCTAAGAATTCAGTAGTAGAAATAGTGCAGATGGGAATCACACTGTGTGTGAAGTGAGGAAGGAACTTCCATAAAGAGCAATACTATCTTTTCATTTCATAGCCCTCGCTTTCTAAACAGCCTTTGATGCTTTTTTTTTTTTTTTTTTTTTTTTTTGAAAAATTT
>JAPZEB010000006.1:31145197-31157584 GCA_029783705.1 Chaetodon striatus
TGTGTGTGTGTGTGTGTGTGTGTGTGTGTGTGTGTGTGTCATGCCTGAGCGAGCCCCTTCATGTCTTCGTTCTGGTGCAGGGTGGCAAATGTAGGTCAGATGGGGTGCATGATGTTTTTGTCTGTACATGAGCACATGTGATGCTAACATAAAGATGACTTTACACACACACACACACACACCCTCACAGGTCACAGAGACTGAGGCAGAGCTGAAGAAAGCAGCTTAACAACCAAACATGTAAGAGCATCACTGAAACTCAGTTTCACTTTTGACTCCTTAAGATAAAAGCATTTGATAGGAACACAAGGATTAAAGCCCTGGCAGGACTTGACATTATCATCACTGGCCTGGAAATTATGGACCTATGTTTGAGTCAGATTTACCATCTTTAATGCCTTGCCATGAATAGTTTATCGGTTTCTGGTCATTTTTGTATTATTAAATTCTAACTGGGAGTACCTGTTAGACTGCTGGTTCCTAAGGAAAAGCATGAACACCACTGGAGGACTATGGTGCCATGATTGGAACGTATAGCATTTTCAGTATGCACACTCTGTCCAGTGATGTTTGTAGACGGTGATGGGCAGTGCTGACTCTGTGGGATGCCACAGCTCATACCAACATCAAACTCTGACTCACACATGTTCTTAGAACGCTGTCCAAAATGTGAACATTTCAGAGCAGGAATGGTCAGTCATTGTGACAAAAGATTCAGCTAATCCTCAGAATTATGCTACCCCTCCATGGAGTTCCAAGACACATCTGAGGGATCGTGAGATGACTACTGGAACAAATAATAGGACCCAATTTTTATTGTGAATTACTGATAATATTTTCACATCTTCTAGTTTGAGAACAGTTACTAAAATGAAACATTTAGAGAAGTTAAGAGGGGGAAAAAAAACACTCTTTGGTGGGACTTCTTGCAACTCAGACATGCAAAACATGTAATATTGTGTTGAGTATACAGCTGATCTACAAAAAATATTTTATGAAAGACATACTGAGCTCCAATAGTAAACGAGACACACTCTCATCTCACAACATGATCATTAGACAAAACAGTTCTGAGCTCCTCAGTCATGTCTTGTTTCCTCCTAGCCACTAATTCTTTGTGGCCACAGTAATCTGTGTGTAATGTGTGGGCGGGACAAAACTTTTTACACAACTCCTAAGAACCCAGCTCCTCTGACCTCACGTGCTACCTTCAAGGCCAAGGGGTCAGGGTGACCGAGTGTTTCAAAAACCACATAAAGGCAGTGAGATTAAGGTGCAAGTCAGTGACTATAATCCCTAGTGGCATGAGAGTGGCTGAAAGCATGTGTGGCATTGACTGTATTGATGACTTTGGGACAATGCGTGTCAGCGGCCATCAGGGTGCAGCTTCTGTACACATTGAACTCTATAATGGATTCAGGAAAGGCATGCCTCTGGTGTTGGTTACAAACTCATCTCCCAGTATTTCACTGGATATTTCCACACAACTATCACCTAGTTAGCTTAAATGAGGCTGATGTTTGTTACAGTTCTTTTCAGATGTCTTTCAATCTCATTCATGATGCCACTCAGCATCCCTTCAGACATGAACCATATCCTATGAAAGGGGAACTCTTCCGATTCTACACAAAACAGTCCTCTGTGACTCTGGAGGAGCTTTGTCAACTCTGAGAAAATAGCCCTGATGATGTCATCTCGGCCTGGGCTAACAAAAGATGCTACTGACTCATAGTATCGGAAGTGTACGATCCAACATTATTGGAGCTTAACTCATACTAGGGATTGAAATCAGGATATGTTGGCCTCTACTTTTTGTTATCTGTCACTTGTTAAATTTATAGAAGTACCATACTAGTACCAATGAATAGGGCTGGGCAATATAAATACTGTACTAGGAACAATATATCTATATATTTTTTAGGAAGATATAAATTTAGACATTGTCTATATTGATATAGGGTCACATTACATTACGCGTGCCAGTGTGCATCTCTCTTCTCTCACATTCTCTGTACAGCTCTGGCCCACTCACTTACTGAAGTTTTCCGACCACACTAAGAAAGACATGCGTTAAATTACCGCAGTAGCACACGTGCAATTCAGCACTATGCTGTTAGTTTATGTGTGAGGTGGATCATAGTGCGTCACCATTCTTCTTGGTAGCTGTAGTCTATTTTGTGATACTGAGACAGCATCCAGATGTAGGTGTCAGATCTGTTTCAAAAAAGGAAGTGACAACACAAAGTGTCTCTTGCTCATTCCTTCCCTCGGCCTCTCTGTTGATGCTATGTGCAAAAATAAGATTATAATATTTACGTGCATGCAACCCGCTGTGGGAGATTTAAAAGTAGCTGTTGGCAGTTTGCAGCTAACTCAAAGAAGAAGAACAGCGGCCAAAAATGTCCACAAATTGGGAAAACAATGAGGTCTGGGAGATCCTTACCTCCCAAGTAGAGGACGAGATCAGCCACCATATAACAGGGAGAGTAAATGATTGTTATTGCCATGTTTTTCCATTGTTATCGTTGATAAAGCGCTGCTGACGCATATGTTTTATGTCACACTAGAAGCTCACACTGTTGTGTTACACGCTGTGCCTCTTTTGACTCTGTGATGCTGACATGCAGTTTATAACGACATCCTGGAGCAGAATAATGCTGCCGTCATTTGGGTCAAAGGCTGCATAAAGACGAGACTTTGTAACGCCTCTATAGCGCCATCTCTGTGTAAAGAGGGGCTCTTGATTCTCCAGTGTAGGAAAGTGCTGTGAACAACTACCTGCGTGCGTAGGTGGTGGGGGCCCTGGGGCCACTAAAATCCTGAGGCCGGCCCTGCTTGTTGAAGATACTGCAGCTTTTGAAATAAAACATCAAATACAAAAGAAAACTTTGACAAAACCTGTTTGGTTCAAGAGAGGCAGGGGCTTAAAAGGACCAGGATTGTGAGGATGGGACTCATCCAGTAACACCACACACACAGACACACACACGCCTCCCTACTCACCACTCCTGCAGTACAACACCACGTTAAAAGCACCGAGAGCCTCCTTTAGTTTATTTTTCCTTTTTTAAATATTAAATACATGCAAAGAGTTGTGTTATGTCACGCACATTCATTACAAGTAAACCATGTATCAAAACTGCGAGTGAAATGAATATGGTAAACAGTATAGTACCCTCCCTTTCTCGCATCTCATTAAGTGAGTCCCGTTGTAGCTATAGGTGAAGCTGCCTCTCTCTGCCATACTGAAGCAGGTGTCCAACATGGCGAACACTGGCAGCGGCTCTCTCGCGACTATTCTCTTTTTATTCATGTTTCAAGCGGCTCTTCGTAAAGGTAGGACTTTTCCTTTGATGTCTAAGCGGAATACACACTTTCCCCTCACATTTCCGTGGATGCACATATGAAGGAGTGTCATTTTAGCAGCGTACTGGGCAATTTTTGAACGTGCGCGGCAGCATTTGGATGTATGATGTTGTTGAGCAAGTAAGAAAACCTAACTGTCCGTAAAGTTGAAATACAGACGGGAATGAGCACATTTATGTGTCTGCCATGCACAAAAACAGGCGTTACAGATACGCAGCCGAGGAATACATCACTTTGGTCAGCTCACCATTATAAATGGCTTTGCCGCTACACAGCTGGCAACTCTTAAATGTGGCCAATTCTGGTGTGGAAAAAAGAAATAGCGTGGTGTTTTTGTCGCTCGGGAGGCTCAGGGAGATACATTTGGCATGCTTAAATGGGTGTTTGTTTGCTCAGTCCGCTGGCTTGGTTACTTTTGTGGCATATTGTTCAGGAGGGAGCCTGGGCTGCTGTAAATCACAGAAAACAGCGGTGCGTTAAAGTGGAATATGCAGCAGCCCTGCCAACGTGCAGTTTGGGGAGACGCTATAGCAAACTCTATTCACAACTCGGTTCATTTCATTGGACGCCACTTAGTAAAACAGTCGTAGAAATTAGCAGGTAACTCGTGACTTATGTTTAATAATGTGGCTTTTTGGTAAATTCGGCGTGGAGACAGCTCTTGAATCAGCAGGAATTTCCCATTAAATCTCAGTTTTAAGAATTCATTCACTGTCGGCCATCCCGCTGGATTTCGGTGGTTTGACTTGTCAGAACGGCGGGTGAACCTGTTGTCAAAGTTATAATTTCAATAAAACACGTGCGTCTCTGTGTTTTAAATGTAAGCCGAAGTGAAAAGCACACCAGTGTGGTCCACGCTATGTATTAAATTAGCTCCTTATGTGTGCGCACTATCGCTGCCACACAACAGAAGCTTAATTTGCCTGAATTTCCAATTAGGTTCCGGGCTGTGTTTTCGTGATATCGGGACTGGATTCGCTGTAGCATCATGCATGGAGACATCAAAGCTTCGTGCGGGTGTAGTAATCTGAGTCAGACGCTTCAAGAGGCGAATATGCTACAAATAAAGCTGGCGAGGAAGGAGGGGGGGGGAAACTGCGACATGAATTTTACACGCTTTTGGCTTTTAAACGCTTGGTGATGTTGTTGTGTGTGTGTGAGTGATATTTCCGAGTTGGCGGGCTGCGGAACAGACACACACACACACACACACAGGTTTATTTACCAGACTTTATAGGATGAAGTGTGTGTGTTACATGTCAGGGTGAAGTCAGCGTTACGTGCTCCGTGTTAAAGTCATTAACTACTGAAGGATGCAACACTCAGGTTTGGGGGTTATTTATCTTTGCGCATTGATACGATGAAGATGTAGTGAAATAATAGTAGTCGGGGCAACGCACCCCCCGCAGCACGCGCATGCTGTTACAAACTAGAAACCCGTTCAAATAGGTTACACCATTATATAACTGGTTAAAGTGTGGCTTTGTGTCGGATCTCAGCACTCTTTCTTCGCCGTTACACCCTCTCCGTCAGTCACTTTGTTACCAACAAAGTTATTCGGCGCAAAGCCGCTCCAGAATATAAACCCTCTTTATGCTGAGTCCGAGCATCTTAATGGTGAGCATGACAGGGAGGCAGATGTCGCCGTTTGTCACATTGTGGATTATCCGCCAGGCTTAATCCATTATGACGTTTTATCCATTAAAATGGACGCACACTGATTATATATGAGTCAGTTAAACAGTGCTGTAAAGCACATGGAACTAAAGCAGGGCTCTGTTGATCTTTGGACAGTGGGTAGTGCTGGTGCACCTTCATGGAAATGGCTCCACTGATTTCAAACAAAGCTCAGGCCGCCGCTTGCACAAAGCATATCAATTATTTACCTCCGGCTGCATACTGTAGGCTCTCATTGTGCTAAGCATTAGGGTTTTTTTTATCCTCTTTCTTCCTCTCACTCAATACAAATAAATGGAAGTTGGTGCTAAGAGGGGAAAGAATTGCAGTGCCGTCAGAGAGATGGCTGCATTAATTAATTTCACCCCCAACTAGAAGTTCCATTTTGGCACACAGGCTCACCTCACACGGTCATCAAATCACACAAGTGCTCCAAATGAAATGGATTTATGAGAAAGCATTCACAGTTCACTGCGTTGGACCGCCGTGGCTCTTGTTTCAGATGGCTGAGTGGATACAGTGTACCTCCAGTTCATCCTTTGGGAATAAGCTAATAAGTTACCTGAGTTGGGTGATTTATCACTGATGAGCACATAAATTGGAGAATATTTAAGGCGTTTCAACTGACATGAAACTCACTGAGTCCTGGAATGCCCTCGTAATATTTCACACAGTCGTTGTATATTCAGATAAATAGAAATTCAGTGATGTTATTCTTTCTTCAAAGATAAAGGGCTCCAGCTGAGCACCGAGATGACCACCCCACTATTTTTAGACAACAAAGAAATCTAAAGTCTTACTTTATTGCGGTAATTAGAGAGAATATGCACTGTAGAGCACATTTTCACCAAAATAAGCTCACAGAGAGATGCAATAAAACCTGTATATTTTTGTGTCTTAATTAAGTCTGCACACAATCATGTAATAGTCAGATTGCAGTCTTGAGTTTGGCTTCCACAAATAATTAAAATCAGTTGTTACCAGGACATTTTGCATTTAAATTCCCTGCCTGATTTCACTGTCTTTAATTAAATCTTGATTTAAGATGTGTATTTTTTAAGTTTTATTTATAGAAGGCACTTTTCTGTTCAGAGAATATACTTTTATAGAAAAAAAAAATGGAAGTACTGAGGTGAAATAACTCATAATCATGCAGCACTATTGTGGTTAAAAGTTCCCCGCAGGCCTATTCTGTGTCGTTTTGTAATTCATGCATTCTGGTATGTTATTAAAGTGTCCGTCATTTTAGTCATCTTTATGCAGCTCCTTTATGGCGCCGCGTAGAAGTATTTAGCGAGTCCGATTGTAATGCAGATTACACGCTCAGAACACCAGGGACACGGTGCTTTACAGGTGTTTAAAGAGTGCCAACGCAGCACGCTCTGACCACAAGCTTGCTGAGACTTGAAAACTTGGTAAGGCAATCCATCAGTTTTAGTGGGAAGCATTTCTGCTTTCATTTTTGTGAAGTTATGTAATGGTGCCAGGGTGCAGGTGAGAGCCGGGGCTGTTTATGTGTTCAATACAGGGAGCATGTACTGCATGCTCACATGACCTCGACATCATAAATGCAGCTATGGAAATAGATGAATTAAACATTACCTTCATTTTTTTTTCTCAGTTTACATGGCTCCTGTGTGTTTGATCTTGGATACTGATAATATTTCTTATCTATGTTTCATGGAGTTGCAGTGGATAAGAGCGCCTGTTGTGTCTGTTGTGTAGATGTGAGCTTTGCCAGAGAATCCAATATAATTCTGAACGTTTAGCTTGCGTGTTGTCAGCGTGCAAATAATCATGCTGTATTCAGTCAAAGGACAGGAGTAAGTAGATCCCTTTGGGACTTATTACTTGCAGTGGTACAACAAGGGCTGAGCGGCATGGCTTTAATAGAAGTCACAGTATTTTAAAGCTGTATTGCAATACATGGTGTATATCTTTATATTTTAAAATATCTTCTAAACTACTGTAGACTTTAAAAAAATACAAAACAATTAAATTAAAGTAGCTACTGTCATGATAAATTTAAATAAAGTTGGGTTATAATAAAGTTTAAGTATTGTTATAATTAAATAAATCACTGCGTAAACCACTGGTGCTTTTATTTTGAAGCACCCAGCTCATCTCGAGCAGGAAGTGTTGATGTTTTTACTGTAAACTTGAAGTGTCAGGTCAACAGGTGTTGTTAGCCTTTATCAAAGAGTCTTTAAAAGTGAGAAGTTATTCACTGTGAGTTGGAAACAAAGCAACAGCTCTCCAGTTCTTATTAGCTAATACGCGCTGGTGCTCCGTGGTCACAAAATGCAGCTTAATGGTTGCGGCCTGGAGCCCTGCAGACACAAAAACACACGCTCCGTCAGCTCACACTGTCATTAAACTTATTAAGTTAAAGTGCCACTGCTGTACTGGTGAATGTGATGATTTATTCACTGTGAGCTGGAGACAAACCAACAGCTCTCCAGTTCTTATATTATTAATATTTGCAAGTCGCAGTGGTGCTCCATGGTTGCATAATGCGACTAAATAGTTGCTCTCTGGAGCCCTGCAAGTGCAAAAACACACACTTTGCCTGCTCACACTATCGCTCTGAGAAATTGGTTTTGGATCTCTCTTCTTGTGTGTGTGTTCGTGAGAGGGTGACGGGCATAGAAGAGCAACGAAGCGAGACTCATGCTGGTGGCTTAAAAAATGTGACAATTTAAACTGAACGTTTGCGATATAGTCATTTTACACAGCCCACATGGAACAGGCTGCGGTAATGCTTGGTGCAACATGTGGTGAGTTAGTTCACCTATTTTCTTTTGGCATTGCCGCACCTTTGTTGACTGAGATACAGCATACTTTACATCTTCAGCAAAACGTTTTAATATGGAGTATAAAGCCTATATTTATACATAACTGAAAGCATTATTTATTTTCTGTACGTTAATGGTTCACAGTTTACTCTTTTATTTTAGTACTGACTCATGTAAACTGAAGAGTGCCTCATTTTTCATGAGTTAATTGGAGAAAAGCAGTTTGATGAGATCTCCTAAAAATCTCATACAGCTCCTGAAAAGAGTTTTCTTTCTGTTGTCGAAGTTTAAGCTGCAGTTTGCATGTATTAGCCTTGAATACACAATGGATCTCAGATGTGATTGTTTACACCCCCCCTCCCATCAGCCTCATTCAAGATTTGATCTCCATCCATGCTGCCTGCTTGTCCCTCGCCACCCTCGAGCCTGTTGTGCTCTCCACAAGACATTTGTCGCTTCTCTTAGAAAATAAATGGCAGGCGCTGTGCCGTGCTGTCATTGTTTTCGGGGAGTTACAGTTTTTGAGAAAGTCCCCACTTAATGGGGTCTTAAAGGCCAGAAATGAGAAGGTGATTCTTGATATTTAACTGTAAACATTAATTCTGTTCATCAGTTATTGAGCAGGTTAGTCTCGTGTTGCAGTTGCGACTAACAGACTTGTCGGCACTCACTCTGAAGCAGAAGTTGTTCTGTGGTAGCTGTGCAGAGAGCAACCCTCCTTTACTGATGAACTAGACGCACATAATCTTGTTCTCTTATTCTGTGATCACGTACTCATTTAAATCACACTGCTTTTTAGTTCTTGCAGAGCTAGTTTTGTCAAACAAAAGAAGAGATATTGAAGAAACAATGTCTATATTCAGTATCAGGTACTGAGAAAAGTATTGTTTGTTTCCATACCAGAACTGAAGTGTTATATCTTCTCCACTATGGACCAGTTTCAAAAGACACTTGGCCTTAAATGAGACACCCTTATCTGGCACGTATCTCACTCTGCATTTTTCTCACCTCCTTTACCGATTGTAAAGAATTTATGTGCTGCGAAAAAGTTTTCTCACAGCAGATGATGTTTGTTGCACCAAAGTGCATGTCATCAAAAATATCTGCATGTGAAACAAGATTTGTTAACTCGTCAATACCATGTACAGAAAAACTCTCATGAACGATTCATGGGGTTAGTGGAGAACACCTAAAATGAAGAAGTTTTTCAGCATTAAAAAAAATTGTTTTAACGTGTTTTAGTCAGTTGACAACTTATTTTAATAAGTTTGTCAAAATCAAAAAAAAAAAGTTATAGTTCAATTTTTTTTTTTTTTATTATTCAGTCAAATCTGAACAAACTGACAGTGCTGTTACTGGAACTCAGCATATGCCCATGACCTTGAAAAGCTTTCAACTATGACACAATGACACAAATTTTCCAAGATAGATTCCTCCCACTTTTCAAAGTCTGGAGGTGATGTACTCATCCAGATTCTGAGGATCACTCCAGCAGCTTTGACGACCCCTACATCACAACAAGATCATATTTTGATACATTCGGCAATTCTGTTCAGTTCCCCATAAGGCATATTGGCGATTAGGGTACGGTCGTACCATACCACTTCCCTATGTGATCCACAACTTTTCCCAAAATGGGTTAACCAGCTTACATTCCCAGACTGCACGTTGAAATATTCCTGTTTCCACCAAAACTTTCTAGCAGGTAGACCCATCCTGTGGAGCTTAGAAAGAGTAAAGTACACAAAACCTATGAATTAATTTTGTACTGAGTAAATTTTCCCCTTGCCTCCTTTATGTATTTCCCAGTATTCAACAGTATTTTAAACCATTCCTCATTGCTTAATTCACACCTTGGGTCCTTCCGTCAAATGATCCTCTGATCTTTGGTAGCCTCTGATTTATAAATACTTCAGAAAATAACCTTTTTATATTCGAGATCATATTTTCTTAAAAAGAATCCAACATTTTTTTTGCATTTTTGATTTGGATAGAATTGAAATAAATAAGTTAGAAAATCTTAAATAAAATAGTTTTACCACAAATTGTTAACTCAACTTTTGGATAAATATTAAGTTGGTTCAAGTTAAAGTTTATTTGCACATTTAGATATAAAAAAGCAGGAAAAAAAGGCAATAAAACAATTTCAATGTGCAACAAATGGCTTTTTTAGGGACCTCTCCTAAAATACAGAATAAAATATACATGGATTCAAGTGAAATATGAATTAAAAAAACATACCGTCCACCCAATCACCAGTACTGAGAAGAAATAAATATAACATCAAATAAATCAGTACTATAGAGAAACACAGCAGCCACAAAACACAGAGATGATCTATATAGTTTTTTTTTTTTTTTTCATTAAATTACCTTTAAGTTTTAACTTAATTAAGTTTTTCGAGGTCAAAGTAAATCATGTTGGTTGTACTAAACTAATTGAGTTTGTCAGATTATAAAAGACTTATAGGATTTACTCAATAATTCCAGAGTTGGAACTACTTAAAAAATGCATGCAAATTGTTACCTTAATTAAGTTGAACCTGTTGATTATTTTTTAGAGTGTATGGGTACTGAAGAGTTACATTGGTGCCGTTACGGCTGCAGAGTTTTATTTGAGTTTTCCACAATGATCTAAATGCCGTTTTACAGATTTTTTTAACCCTGACAAAAATAACTAACTGAACAGCTTATTTCTCTCCATGTAAAAACTTTGGATGTGAAAATTGGTATTTTTTTGTTATCACTGTGAACCAGCACAAAACATCGCCTACAGGCAGCTTCCATTACAAAGTAAGCCTGTATCAGACTCAGTCGAATCCTCGTACAGCGTGGTTTGGCTCTGAGTCAAGCCGGTAGGAGCCCTGGTGATGGAAAACAGGTGTGGAAATGGACTTGTTCTCCCTCTGTGCCCCCCAGCAGCCTCTCCAGCTGTAATGAAGAACAATGGCTTTATTCCTGAAGGGAGGGGACCCCGCGTGACCCCCTCCTCCTCCTCCTCCTCCTCCTGCCCCAGCCAGTCTACAGTGACTGCGCTGGCAAGCCAACAGATGACTGGGCTGGGTCGCATCTGGCCTCCGTGCACTTAGTGTAATCAAAGAGAGAAAAAAGGTTTATGGCCTACTTGTTAGTGAGCCGTCGACTGATGGGATGTCAAGTAAGCACCCTCCGATTCCAAATCTCTTGAGGGTTGTGGAGGGGGGGGATGAGGGGGTGGGTGTGGGCAGCAATCTGCCATTCTGAAAGCAGCCTATTGGCCTCGGTATCGAATTATACTGCGCTGTACAGTTTCGACAATCTGGCTGTGAAAGAAGCGAAATGAGTCAAATTCAACTGACGTTTGAATATTTATGATCATATTTACATAATGTTGATGTACAAAAGGCTACTGAGGTGAATGCAAATATTTTCCAAACATCACTTGTAGGAGTCTTGTCCGGCTGAGGCCTCTAGCGAGTGTGTGCTCGTTTTAAAAAATCAGTAAATCGCTTTAAGAGTAAGAACGACAGAGTCTAAGGAGCTGTTGCATTACAAGGCTGTGATGCATTTATTCAGGGATTAAAGTGAACATGTCTTGTGTACAGTACTTTAAGTCATGCAAAAAAAAAAAACCCTCAGCCAATTAGAATTTAAAGGGCCACTCCAGTAATTTTACACATCGAGATCTGTTTACTTGTTATGGTTGGTGCTACACAGACAGACTGTGATAACAGTTGCACAATGTCTTTTGTGGCTCTGGGGGAGCTTTGTCAAGTTTGAGAAAATATCCCTGATGATGTCTTCAGGGTTTTCTCAGCTTGAGCTTGGACAGATTTATAATAAAAAGCCTGTGTTCCAAACTGGGGGTATGGAGTTTTAAGGCGTCAGCAGTTTTTTGGAGCTTGACCCATACTTGAGGCTAAAAGTCAGAATAACTCAGCCTCCACTATCTCGTTATGGAGCATTCTTGTTTTTAATCAGTCTCTTGTGAGTGTCCCAAGTTTGTGGAAGCTCGATGCAAAATCACTCTTTAAGTGATTTATTTATTTATTTATTTTTTCACCTGCATTTTTATTTCACTTTACTTTAACTAGATTTGGCTTTGTAGAGGAATTGTATGATCTATGTACAACACTGTTTTCATTCGGGCTGGGGTGATTCATCAGTTACAGAAATATGTTGATTCGCAAAAAGTGCGTCTGCATGTTGCAAGAAAGTTACTGAGGGGCGTTCATACAGACAGCCTGCTGCTATAACTACTGTAACTCGCAATTAAAAGCCAGTATCCACTCATTTATGGAGTCATGCAAGCCGCTACATTGTCAACAACATGAGCCCCGTTGCCATTAAGCAATACGTTACGGCTCAGTTTAGTTTGGTACGCTTTTTTTCTGTTTCCACTGTGAAAAGTTGTGGATGGTACCGATGAAACCGTTCCGTATCATCCCCATTTTTGGTCATTCCTCTGTTGGGGTACCTAGCACACAGATCTGATACTAAAAGGTGGAGCTGTGAACACTGCAGTCTGATTGGTCAGTAGAGGACGGTCACTCTGCTCAGGGCTGAGTTGT
>JAPZEB010000006.1:31157684-31177861 GCA_029783705.1 Chaetodon striatus
TACTGTGGAGAGTTTTATTAGTAAACTGGAACTATAAAATGAAAGGATGTTTTGCTGCCTCTCACAGCAGCTGGAGTTGGAGAAAAGTAATTCACTGGGCCGACTGCCAGCAACTTTTAAGGTGGAACGTTAACTTGTAATGTTACTCAGTGCATGAGGTGATGACGTGAATCCATCAACACGCCTTAAATTTCAGTACTTTTGCCATTGTCTTTCTTGGATGACATAGTTTTTAAGTAATGAGCAGATGTTCAGGTGTTAAAAAATATATTTTAATTTTGATCAGATTATGTGAGCTTCATATATTCTAATCCTCACACGGAGAAAAGAAAGTGTTGTGGAGCGTTGTTCCTGTGGGCTACTGTAAAATGAACCCCCTGCACTTGCCTGAGAAGGACTAAATTCACAAAGCGGCTATTTTTAAATATCCCATCAAGAGAAACTCTTTCTCTCACCTTTATTTAGTTCAGAAAATGTCGGCATGCAGCCTCGTTCTGTGGACGATAAACAAGGTGCAGATTTCCATCTGTGTCACCAGTGAAGAGAAAATACAGTAAGTGCTGGTATTGTTTGATGTGGCAACGCCAAATGGACCTAGGGTCTAGGTACCATGTCTGAAGGGTTACTTTTCCAAAGATACTATACTCGAAGTGTTTGGCGGAAATGGGGCCATGGAGGCTGTTGCCAGGGCGAGCTGCGCCCGGTCAATGCAAAGAATCCTCCGGAGATCAAGCTGCAGCTCAAATGTCTCGCCTACGAATTAGAAATACTTCATGTAGGAGCACAACTGCTGTGCATAGACACTTAAAGCAAAAGCATGCTGGAGCACTTTGCAGCAAGACAGCACTGTCCTGTACACATTTTGTCCCCATCCAGGCAGGATGGGGGCCGGATTATCAACAGGATTATCAACATACCGAACGTGTTTCTGTTAGTAGTAGTCCCTTAAACTTTCTGAACCTGCTAATAACATAACACCATGCGTAATGCAATGTTGTTACTCGGCCATTTTATGTTTTCTGTTTACTTTAACGTCCGTGGAAATGGCTTAAACTAACGTTAGAGACTGTTGTTACAACCTGCAAATCGTTTTGTTTATTTCTTCCTGAGCCACACTGATGCAAAAACACATTTACCAGTGATTATGTAAAGTGCATATTACTCCAGTGATGAAATAAATCCATGTCATAACCATTTTAAGTTTGAGGTCAAGGACTTAAGTAAAAATATTGATTCTTTAGTTCAGGGAAGGGGCTGCTATGATATACAGTAATTCAATTAATTCATGTGTCAGAGCAAACCAATATATTTATGATCAGGCATCTGACAAAAAGGGTCTGTCATTATTGTTATTAATATTTAAACACAGCAGTGATGTGTAAATTAGACTCATCTTAAAATATGCGGTTGCCAGTGTTTTTGAGAGAAAATGTTTTAATGAAATATTTAAATATGAATGAGACAAGTTTTTTGAATGTATTTTTGCCCAAATTAATTGTTAGTATAACTGAGTAATGAAATGATAATCTTTAGAATAATTGATACATAATTTGTGACAGTAATTGGCTGATCAAAAAAATATTTTTAGATTAATAGATTAAAAAAATAATCATTAGGTGCTGCCCTTTTTTTAGCCTCTGTAGTTACAGACATGTTCATGACCGCCGTCCGCTCTACAGATAGCTTCTGTCGTCGTGTTCTGATAAATTACAAATCAGTTCAAACAAGTGAGACCAATCTCCAGCTTTAGTGTCATTTGTGCTAAATGCATATAGGACTGTAGCACTTCCTCCCTGTGACACTCTCTTCTTCTTCCTGTCACTTCTTTCATTCAGTGAGAAATGAGCCTGGTAATATTTTGAACCTTTACTAAATAAAGTCAGTGCAGCTGTCATCTTTGAGCAGGATTGACTTTTCTTTTTTGGAACAAAATGTTTCTTAGTCATCACTCGCCACTTTTCCCTCCTGTCTGCCTGCGTTACAGCACCGCCACGGCTCAACTGTCACTGTCAGAGACGTACAGTGATTGGCTGTGCCGCGCTACGTCATGCATATAAAAACATGTGACGAGGCGAAGTGAAGACCGAGACAGTCCATCCTGCTGTCAGCTTACTCTCTGCCGATTAAGCAGCTGCGCGGACTCAGGTTAAATTAATCAAATTCAGACATCATAAGGTGTTTTCCTGGTGATTCTCTGCTGGCCTGTAATGCTGCCATCTTCACTTCCTGCTTATTTCAACAGCTTTTCCCTCTTGTCTCTCAGTCTGACAGAAAAAATCTATTTACTTTAAAGGTGGAAATTTTGTCTCAGGATTGGAATTTTTTGGTCAATTAGTCTGCACTTTGGCGTAGAGCTTTTACCTTGACAACCTCAGGCCCATTTATCACTAGTTTTAGTATGGAGTTTACAACCCAGCTGCCAGAATAGATGGTGGCATTGTGTGTTTGTGTGAACCACAGATATGTGACATTTGTACATCTTTTATGTAGTGCATCTGTTGAAACTTTGTTTCTATATGTTTCAACATAGCTATGTTAACATGTTGCTATGTTTAGGCACAAAAACGTTTTGGTTATGGTTAGGAAAAAGATCATGTTTCGGCTGAAAATACCTGCTTTTGATGGCACAATCCAGGCAGGAAATGCACAATGTCCCGGTAAAAAGACAACCACTTTTTGTGGCACTTTCCCCAGTGGAAACACAGTGACAAGCTGCTAAAAAACATCTTTATTTGATGGCTGTAAAGCCGCTGTTAATGCAGTGATAACTTGCTAAAGTCTTGGGCAGTTGTCTGAAGCTAGGTGACATGCCATCCACCATTCCCTCCACCTCCTGATGACAGTCAACTTACACACTACATCACTTTAGAAACGCACATATGGTACATGTAAGGCATACAAATGTCGTCCATTTTCTGGTCAGAGCCTTTTTCCCTGCTGCCAGCAATGTACCCATTAATACTTTTTAATTCAGGGGGGATATAGCCTAAATATATAACTTTTGTATTGCCTTGTGTATTTCCTTGCAATAATTATGTATATTACGGCATTTACAAAACACATGGTTGTTCCTTCAGCGTTGGGCACTACCATTGTCATAGTGTGCTGTCATAAGAGGAGTGATAAAAAATTCTAAATTTTTATCTACAATCTACGACTAAATTTTTCCAGCAAAATTCTGTCCATGCATGAAATTCAGTGCTTTTCCATTGAAATACAGATATATTGCCATTCGTCATCTGCTATTGAAAGATCTCCTTTCTTCTCCCGTCTGACCTTTATGTATGTATATATTAAAGCATACAAATGTAACGTACCTTTGGTTGCAAGAACATACAAAGCCAGCATTTTTTTCTAGCGATTGAGCTACGGTTTTAATGACTCTCAGAGCATGACTCATTGTTCTTATGGTAACCACCTGATCCTTCCTTTTGTGCCTCCATCACGACCTGAGGACGACTGATGTTGTGCTTCAGGCATACTGTGGAGCAGTTTGTTGTATAGGGTGTGATATTATCTAGAAACAGCGGCCCGTGTAGCAGCTTGGTTAGAATTTTGTGCCGTCAGTGTGACAACACTAAAGTGTCACCTTAACTAGCTGTTTAAAACTTTAATATAACCTCGCCATGCGAGATCTGGGGGTTAAAATTAGGAAAGCGTGGCTCCTTTCATTAGCAAGTCAACTGTTGAACTGATTTCATCAGCAGGTCGTCAAATAGAATCTGAGATCCACCATAAAAGAAGAAAGTGTTTTTCACTCAACTTGAGTTTTCTATTCTCTCTCATGGAGAAACAATGAAAAAAAAAAAAAAGAGAGAGAACGTGGCCTTTTATTGTGAAGCCCAAGGAGGAGCCTTGGCAACATCAGAGAGCAGCCTCAGGCAGGTGGATCTGCCCCGCGCCTCTGACACATGGAAGCAATCCTGACCAAACACTGACAACCAGGATAACACACACACACACACACACACACACACACACACACACGCACACTCATGCGTATATGATCACAAGCCAAAAAAAAAAAAAAAAAAATCCAATTGCATAACAGGAGAAAAGAAATGTGACTACAGAAAGGAAGAACTATCCTACATACATTTAAGATGTGAACATTCTGGATTAAAAAAATAGGCTTTGATTAATAAACCACATTTTCATGCTGATAAAGATATGATTATGGCTACTGTTTTGGCACTAATGCTTAAAATGATTAAAGAAAGGTTGAAATGAATACAGTCCTGGTATGAAATAACACATTTAAATGCATTGCTTTCCTAACAGAATTCAACCCCTGTGGATTTTTCCCACATTCATAGTGCCGCTGGCTGAATACATGCTTGATTAAATTCTTGTGTAGTTGTTGTTAACAATCTCCATGCCATAAATTTTCAATACTGGCCTTTATTTACATTACCAGCAGAGAGAATCAAGTCATTATTTGGAACAAGGATGTATTAGAGACAATCCTTTGGTCCTAATTTTTACCTCATCTGTGGTTAATACAAAATTCTTCCATATGCACATTGTCATAGCACTAATTCCGCAAGTAGGACAATAGAGCCATACACATACAGAAGCATTGTGTTTATTACTAATTATTTCTACTTAATGGTTTTGGATTGCTGTTAAGGTACAGGTAGTAAAGATGTTTCACTTTTAAAGGCTTTCATTTTCTTGATGGGTATAATTCCTTTCTTTCTTTTTGTAAAGAAGTTCCAATGTCATTTCTTTCCCAATACCATTTTCAATACCTGAACTTGTGAGGTTACTGAGCACTGATTCGATACCACTACATTAACCAAAAAACAAACAAACAAAAAAATTACAGCTGTATCCTACTAACTCCATATTAAAGAGTTTTTTTTGGCTTTTTACCTTTTATTGGATAGGATAGTTAAGGATAAGCGTGAAGGAGGACATGCAACAAAGGGCTGCAGGCAAGGGCATTACCTTTGTATAGGGGACGCCTGTGCTACCCACAAAGCCACAGAGTGCCCCGCGAACCTTATATTGATATGAAATGATTGCTACCATTGTTGTACGGCATTGCTCAGGTTAAACCCTTTGTAAAACATGAACAAATACATACAAAGAATGAATGCCATTGAACTTTCTTTTATTATCTAATTTGACATTTTGCTAACGGCTAACATCACACGATCTGGCTGCATCGAGCAACTTGCTACATAATGCCTTTCTATCTGGATGTCAAACTGCTTTTAAGTTTAGAAGTAAGTTACATGGCATTGGATCAGGCATAGACTTGCGTACCTGTGGATTCTGGATCCATCATTTTATGCAGTGCCGGGGGCATTTCCAATACTCTAATCAGTTTTAGAACAACTCTACTTTTTTGAGGGAGTTAAGTTTCATTGAAGGGCGGCACGGTGGTGTGGTGGTTAGCACTGCAAGAGGGTTCCTCGTTCGATCCTGGGTGCGGGAGCCCTTCTCAGTGGAGTTTGCATGTTCTCCCTTGTCAGCGTGGGTTTTCTCTGGGTACTCCGGCTTCCTCCCACAGCCATAGGTGTGAATGTGAGTGTGAATGGTTTTCTGTCTCTATATATCTGCCCTCCGATAGTGTGACGACCTGTCCAGCGTGTACCCTTACCTCTCGCCCAATGTCAGCTGGGATAGGCTCCAGCCCCCCCACAACCTTCAAGAGGATAAGCGGTTAGAAAATAGATGGATGAAAGTTTCATTGATGGTAGCTTAACAGCAGTAAATACAGGGTTCTAATGGTCATGGAAGACCTGAAAATGAAATTCCCCAATGTCATATTCCAGACTTGGAAAAGTCAAGTAAAAGTTACGATTTTTTTGTGTGTAATGAAATCAACTGATCCAGAAATCTTCCCTAAGATAGCCTTCCATGTAAGTTAACATAATGGCAAATTTATTTTCTGTAGGTGTTGACATAATGTAGCTGTATTATGCATAACTGTGAGACCTTTTGTTCACCATCACGTACATTTCTTCATTTTCTCCCCACATTTGTGCAGTGTCTCTGAAGAAAAAATACACTGCCACACATTTCTAGCAAGTCGGAAGTGATATTTAAGGAACTTGCTTCTTATATTGGCTTTGTTTTTTGGGAAAAATCCTGCATTGTTTACCTTTAACTGTCCTGGCGTTGGTACTAGTATCATAATTTTCTAATTAGCTAGTGTTGAATGTGACATGAATCTGTTGTAGTAATGAAAATATTGATCATATTTTGTCGATTATTGCCTAGTGTGTAGTGTCAGAAATGAGGCTTTCTAAAGTTATGAGACCAAAGCGAATCTGACCAACCCAGTGGTTTCCAATTTGCAATAATTTGATACACAAAAAATCAGCAACTAAAAACAATCATTTACACATAATATCAGCCATAACGTGTGTAGTAATGTCAAGGGCACTGCAGCAATTCTCATTGTAAGAAAATGTGGAAGCCCTATAATGCATGCGTGTGGTTGACTAATCTAATCTGTAGTCCCAAGTGAGCCGTTGTCAGTCACAGCAAGAAATGTTTTTCCATTTCAGTTTTTGAATTTACAAAAGACAACAAGTGGCCTTTGATTGCTCTTTTCCTCCCAGTTTGAGGCCTTCATCATCTTGCGCTGCTGTGGAGTCACAGGGAGGCATCGCTTGCTGTAATTGGGCCCATTTTGCCCGCATTCATAGATACAATGCCAAGTTCAACAATGAATGAATAAGGAATCAATGCATATCATTTGTGCTTTCAACCAAATAAACAATACAGCTGGTGTTCCGCTGTAATCATCCGAGGGGAAATGAATGCCCTTCTGAATACAATACAGGTATGCATCAGCCATCGCGGCGCAGTAGGCTTGAGTGATCTGGGTTCTCCCATCTTTCATTTTACATAACACTCCAGCTTGTATTACATTTCAGTGAATTTGCTCCTGATGAGACCCTTCAGGCTGTTTCACTGTCTCACATGGAACTGGATCACTTCTCCCCACTGTGCTCCGTCCCCGTCCTTTGTCTCAACCATTGTAACCCTGTCTTGACTGATATTTTCTGCACTAATGCCAGACAACTGCTGCACAATAACGCACCATCTCATTTTCTTTGTGTCCTAGTTGGGTGATGCGGAGGGAAATCTTACCTGCTAAAGAACAATGGGGCCCTCCCTCGTGCAGAAATTATAGATTGTAAGGACGTGAAGTACCACTTAGTTCTATTTAGTGTCACAAGCTGGTTGTCTTTTGCATGAAAAAGAACTGGTAATGGCACTAAAACCTTCCTGAGTCATTTTGTTTTCCACTAGTTAATATTCAGGCCAAATAACAGGATGTTTCTTCATCAGGGATGAACGCTGAGCTGTTAAAGCAAATTTTCTTACCATTATTATTCTCTGACATCCACCTAGTGGTTGAACCTTGCTCAGTTTTTGCTGCTCTGTCTATGATTTGACAAAGGACAGTGTTGGACAATGAAAGTGACAAGTGACTGTTTACCTTGTGACTGACGGTGTTGTTTTTGGTCTCTATTACAGGCTGCTCTTTTTGAAATTGAACACAATGACCCAAAAAATGGCAAATGCTATCAATATGTACTATATATTACCCGATCATATTTATGTTTCTTGTCAAAGCAGTAGCAGCCTGTGAAGTTCTACATAGCGATAGCATCCTGTGGGCATAACAGTAGGTGATAAAAGGTCCCTGTCCAAAGCGAAAAATAACGGCAGCAATTCCAAACCCCTCAGATGAGTTGATTTATCAGTATAGCATACCTCTGTTGCCTTTTTGGTGGAATATTCCTTGGAGCCGGCTAGCTCCTGATCAAGTTGTCAGGTTCTGTTGCCTACCAATATGAAAAACTCGAGTTAAAGCAGAGATGGCATGTTGGCACCAGAAATCGATTCTTTTGCCCAGTGAGCCTGTTCAACATTTAGAACAGTAAGAATTGGCAGCAAACATGGTATTGATGAAGACTATAAAGAGGATGTTCAATGTGAACTCAGGGTTTTCCTGACTCACAAAGCACCTTTGATGGAATGCTACGCTCGCGGTGCTTTCCGCTGCAAGCCAAGGCTCTCTGCAGTTTGGCCTTCAAAAATCGAGTATTTCTATGGGGAGATTTGGCTGTGAACAAGAAGCACTGTGTTTATTATGATGTATACTGTAAGTCTTGACTTGACCTTGTCTTTTATAACAGAAAAATTACAAAATACACTTTACAGAGGAAATAACATCTTTATCAAAACACTAAGACAAGTTTTGACTCAAGCAATGGGTAAATGCTATAGACCAGTGATATGGGTTTAGGAAAAAAAGAACAGGGTTAGGCTTTAAATCTTACATAAAGTGGACACTGGCCTTTGGGGTGAAAGTCAGAGGTTTTTGGACCCATCCACTACCCCTCCTGCCTGCCCTACTCGCACTTCTGTCGTCTTCACTTTCGTTATTGTCCCTCTGTGTTTCCTCCTGATGCTGCTGGGCGCTGTTAAACAATAATGGCGACCGGCTGCGTATCATGCCAAAATGAAAAATGGCTTTTTCGTTTGTGTCTGTATGCCTGAAGTCACTGACCATGCGCTGGTTTGTGATGAGTGAGACTGGGTTGGTATCCCTGCTATAGACCATAGTATAGATTAGAAGACCATTGTAGAACCCACACCAATGATTTGAATGTAAGGAGAGCTTGTTTACATTTTGGGCATGCATCTGTTAATGGAAATAGGTGGTTTGTTTATTTCCCAGAACACAATTAATCAGGCCCTGGAAACAACAATTTTTCAGCAAGTAGGACAAACCACCCCCTGCTCTCCATCAGCCTCTGATCTGACAGACTTTGAATCCAGTTCACTGCATTTGTCCTCTTGCACTCTCACTTGAAGAAAGCATACAGTAACACTCAAAAACTGTGAATATTTCAGATAAATCACTCTATAAAGAACAGCAACAAAAAACTATAATTGTCCGCTGCATTTCAGGTGGTGTCGTTTTCTTTTTCCCCCACAGATTGCTGCCCACAGAAAACCCTTGCCAGATGTAATGGTTCTAATATAGCTATCATTGGCGCTTGATAGCAGAACATAGTTCAATTGTCTTGTATCTGGTTTTAGTTTTAATCAAAAAGCAAGTTCTTCTTCAGACCCACCCCCCCAGCACTCACATTGAACGAGCACTCAGGGTGAAATCACATCCTGCAGGAGGTACAGATACCAATTTGTCCACCAAAGGGAGCAAAAGCAAAGTGGCTGCACACCACGCTCCCACACAACTTTAATGGACGGACAACACTGGGAACTCAGGCCTCTTTGCCAGGTCGTGGCTCTTTGCTGTTTGACCTCAGGACAAGCTGTTATGCTGAAACTCTTGTCCACCCTTCCGTCCATTACAAGTTCTCTGGGAGCGTGACTGTGTGTGGGCATTGTAATTTCTACAAGAGTTTTCCTTCGCCCAGCACTTAATAAGTAATGTTTGTATTTTTTTCTTCTAATTATCCTCGAACAGGAGACCGAATGCGGCGCAGCCAAAAGACACTGTGCTCTGTGTAGGAGGTGAAAGGCTCTCTGTGAAATGTAGGACATTACTAACTGAACTTGAAATAAATGAGGCAGACTGAGACAAAGTGCCTACAGATGCAACTGCAACAGAAAAATCATTAAAAAACAATGAAGTGAACATGACAGATTGATGTATCTACTTAGTAAAAAGAGGACAGTGGTGTGTTTATGTGTAGTGGGTCTTGAGAATTTACACAAGGCTTTTCCTGCTCTCCAAGCCCTAACATACTCGACTTAAGCAGTGGAGCTAACTTTAAATGAGCTAAAATGCTTAGTTGGAACATCAGTAAGGTATTCTTTATTTTAGGGTTTACTGAAAGTTGTTTAAACCACCATGGGAAGGGTATGTGTCTCAGGCTGAAATAAGAATGAAAGGAAATGTTTGAACCCGGCCGTTTTTCCAAGGCAGTTCCCGCTGCTTTGAAGTGTGTAGTATTTGTTGGGCTTCACTTGGCTGTCAGATTAATACCTTCTCGACTGAAAATGAAAATGGGTGAAGGAGCAGTTAATCCGCATAAGAATATTTTTTGAGGATGAGAAGCTGCGAGTCTAGCAAACTGTCTGCGTATTGATTGGTTGTCTGGCATTGCAGAGTTGACCTGACATGCGGGGATCATCTAATTCCCTGTACATTGCTGATTGCTGAACAGAATCTGGGCTTATCTTAACATTTCTTCTTTGAGTTATGATGATACAATACCTGCAACATAGCAGCGTCTGGCGAAGCTGAGGAAAATGTTGCAGTCTAAATTTGTGCATTTCAGGGGCCACTGACCTTTTGAAAGTGTTTACTCAGGGTGGCATGGTTGTTTTCCATTTATAATTGATCAGTGATGAAATTATGTTTTGTTAGGAGGAGGTAAATGTTGTCGGCTCCACCTACGTGCGGTGCTTTATAAGTATAGTTATTTTGAAGCTAAATGGAGTGACCTAACAAAACCAATAATGTTCAGCAGTTATTAAAGGGATAGTTCGGATTTTTTGATGTGGGGTTGTATGGGGTACTTATCCATCGTAAGTATATCACACACAGTAGATGTCAGTTGGCACGCTTCCAGTTTGGAGAAGCAGGCAGGAGTCTGACATGGAAGCTAAAATATCTTCTGCTGAGGAGGGGTCAGGAACAAAATGTATTTTAGCCACCTGAAAAAAGTCCCACCAAAAAAAATCTGTATCAGTTTCTGTGTATGGTGTATTGAGAGTATTGTCACTGCCTCACCTTCATGTCAGTGATTTCCAACAGGCAAATTAAGCCGTTGTATCCCTCTCCTCATAGCCAGACTCCATTGAGAAAAACAGTGATTTAACATTGCTGAACACAGAAGCTGCTGGTTTACTGCTGCTTCGGTCAGTTAGTTTGCTTATGTAATTGCGTGACTTTGGTGTCTTAAATTGTTAGTTTGGATTCACCAAAGTCACACAATAACACAAACTTGTTTACTGATTGAAGCAGCGGTGAACCAGCAACTCCCGGTTCAGTGTGCTAAAACTGCTGTTTTTGTTGATGGAGTCTGGTGGCTTTGGTTTGAGCATAGAAGAGAAACTGAAGCCGTTAACAACTTTCCCGTCGGAACGGGCTATCTGATGGAAAGGTAAAGCAGTGAAAATACTCTCAATATAACGTACACTTAAACTGATATTAATGTTTTTGGGTGGGGTCTTTTTTTTAGGTGGCTAAAACACGTTTTGTTACTGTACACAGCAGTACATTGTTTTGCTTCTGACATAGACTCCAGCCTGCTTCTCCAAACTGGAGATGCGCAGACTGACATCTACTGTATATCATGCACTGACTATACATAAATATCCCATACAACCTCACCTCAAACAATACGAACTACCTCTTGAACACATTGTATGTGTATCCATCCACATTCAAATGGCAGGGGCCAAGGCCAAGAAGACAGAATGAGCAGCAGTAGAATTACAGTATTGAGGATACATCTGCAATATAGCTATTCTCTTATCAGATTTTTTTTTTTTTGTAAACATAATTGACCACTAGCAGAACGGACCTTGTGAGTTTACATACAATGACTTCAGTAGTTCATGATCCAAGCCTGCAGTTGGTCAAATTGAAATCTGAGACAATACGTTTGCTCTCCACCACCTACGGAGCCACTTAGCATGTTCCTGTCGCTGTACATCCTCCGTGTCAACTCTGACCTGTTGAACAATGCTAGTGGAGGACGGCGCTTTGCTCCACATACATTATATTACCTCCTACACTGGAATGATTGGCCAATAATTGCAGCCTAGAAGGCTCTATTAGTGCTTCTTGAAAGCCATATAACACCATTATACCTCACATAGGAGGTCAGTTTTTTTTTCATATATCAGAAGCTTCTCTTAAGTGAGGGAGGAATGTGCTCTGGTGCCAAGTTTATACTTAAAAGTCTTAAGGAAACTAATTCTCAAGACCACTATACTGGAACTTTATACCTTCATTTGGTAGATTACTCTTTCTGTAGTGAAAAATTGCATCCATATGTAACAGTTTTATCGCACACCCTCGACATGAAATGCTTTACCTGTGAGTGCAACACTACATCTCTTTAAATCTATGCATCTAAATCAGGTTATTCCTACAATTCAGCTTGAAACAGGTGGCTCAGTGAGATGAAGTTATGTTTTTTTTTTTTTAGATATATATAAAGTGGTATGAGCCTCTGACTGGGAGTGATATGCAGTGGCAGATCTTTCTAATGGGTAACATAGGCAGCTACACACAAAGCTCCCCCACCACAAAATAAGTACAACAAAATAAATTAAATGAAATGAAATTAAAATAAATTATTACAGGGGGAAAAGTTCCAATGCTGATGGTCAGTCGGTGGCTTGTTTTGTAGTAGTGGTACATCTTCTTGTCCTGGCAATGCAGCTCACCTTAGTATATAATTAAGATTATCACTAGCCGTCTTTTTTAACACAGAGGTTGCACTATAGGGCCGCTACGAAGTCCATTCTTCATGCTGTCTTTGCATTTTTACACAGAATCACAGAATCAAAAGAGGCATGACAGGCATCAGATGTAACACAACAATGTCAGCCTTTAGACGTAGAACATGCGCGTCGGCAGTGCTTTCAAAACAATAACAATGGCGTAACATGGCAATAACAATCATTTACCGTTTCTGTTATATGGCGGCTGATCTCGTCCTTTACTCGGAGGCTAAGGAACTCCCAGACCTCATTGTTTCCCAATTTGTGGACATTGTAAGCCATTGTTCCTCTTTGAGTTAGCTGCTAACAGCTACATGTTAAATCTCCCATGGCGGTTGGCACTCATAATACATTGTCAAAACCTCACACCTGTGCTGCCCATGATCCCATCCTGCTGGCTGTCCTGTTTATACAGACATCGCTTTGGCGTTGTTAGTACCTCCGATGCCCACTTAAAGGTGCGATTGGACCTTGTGTACAAAACGGCGAGGTGGCATAATGGTGTGACATTCAAAAGAGGCTACAGACAGAACCTGTGAGAGCATTAGAGAAAGAGAAAATCAGAAAGATTTTATTCATTGTATTAGTTTGTTAGCTATGTTGTTATTTGTGTTGATGTCTCATTAGCTCTTATTGTTTGTAATAAATACAATAAATATGGGACCAAATGTGACCGGTCTGGCACTGCTGATATGGACGGACAAAACATTTTGAGGGTTTTCACTTACAACTGTATTCATTATTGTTGAAACACTAGACTATTTACTGTTTTCAATGAACCTAATTATCTTCAAACAACGGTCAAAAAATAGCAATAAACATCTACATTTCATATTTGAGAAGCTTGAACCATCAAATGTTTGTTACATAAATGTCATCATAATGTACATATCTGTTTTTGCCATTTAACATTATAACCATTCAGCACCAGTGTATTATTATCAATTGGAGCACATTTACACGGAAGCCCCGAAATATGTAAGGAAAATTATGTGATTATGGTGTCCAGTGCGGCAGAGATGTGATGATGCTACAGCATAATTACAATTCACTCAAGGTTAAACACATCTCCCTTTGCAGTGACTGTATTATCACGGTTGAATGGTTGAATTGGTAATCAATTAATGATTCATTCTTATGTTTCTCTCTTTTAATTTTGTAAAATATTCTGTGGTTGGTCAATAATATTAAAAAAAAAAAAGAAAGTAGCACAGTGTGAAAGAGCACATCAGACAGTAAAAATCAATTCATTGCGTCCTCTGTCATCCACAGATGGTGCCACTTCAATCTCCTTCCTATTTTGTCACGCTAATGTGCCGAAAGATGACAAGGGTGGGTCATTTCGGAGCAAAAATAGCAAAGGCTGAGTGTGACGGCCATGTCAGTCTGCCTTCTATTTTGTCTCACTAATGTTTGGAAAAATGACATCTGTGGGTCATTTCAGAGGGAAAATGGCAAAGGTAGTAGAGTGTGACTGCGGGTCCAGCACTGCTACATTTTCAAGATTTGATCTGCTGCTATCTGCTGTAATACTAAGATGAACCCTGAGCATTTCATGGGGGACTGAAACATATTGCCCATTAATCATATGGGACCACGTTAATAATTTAAAACTGTGAGCTCTCTTCTTAAGTCCTAAAATGCCAGACACCATCTGGGCATTCATGCAACAAGAAGTGGATGAAAATTCGGGACAGTGAACATATATTCTTGAAAATGTGATTTCTTTTTTTGTAAATTTAATTTTGCTTGAGTGTGCAAGAAGTGAATTGTAAATATATTGATGTATTACAGGATAAGGTAAAAAGGTCACTTGTTTCATGCAGATTTTTGGTGTCTGACTGCATTAAAATTCCATATTTAAAAAGCTCTCTTTAATATCTGATTCTAAGGACTGATTCATTGGTAAGCAATAATGAACCTGGCTGAGAATTTTGGCTTCGAGTGCATGGTTGTTTTAATTAAATATCAAAATGACCATAATTAATCAGCAGACAACAGGCTCATTGAGTTCTTGATTTAAAGCCCTCACCTATGGTACCCCTAACTTATTAAAGATGGCTGCCAAAGAACATTAATTCAGGGGAAGACTGAATTACGGAGACCGTGATAGACTAGGCTGTACCTAATATTCAGTTTTAAATAGCTGTGTTTGGGCCTCACACATCTGTTATGCTCATTTCTCTTTGCTTCTCAGATATTTTTTTTTATTATAGCTGGGTATTAAACCCCAGTTTTTTTTTCTTTTGGCACTGACTGTAATATGTCTGTAGCATTAATATATATGGTAGAGCACCAACAAACAAAAAACATAACTTGTTTAAATCACCAAAATCAACAGGCCTGTATTTGGCACAGGCATCTACATGGGACAGGCCTTCAATTCCTTTCACACAAAACTGTTAATCAGCAAAGTTCAGGAAATATAATCAAATTGTTTATTGAAACCACTACATGTGTATATGTCTGAAAATACACATTAACATGGATCCAATTAGCAAAGATAAATTGGCCTATTCAGAAATGGATAAATTACAGCACACTACATTTATGATGGGCTAACTGTTACCCATAATCTTTGTCGAGTCATGCTAGCTTGCCAATGCTAAATCACTATGCAGCTGTCCTCGAGTGTGAGGCAAATTAGTTAGCTAACATTTACATACTATTGAAATATATTGGCCAATTAGCTGTTTATTATTTCACATGCACGGACAATCTTGTGAAACCACAGTGGATCGTTTTGTAACTTTCAGAGCAAGAGATTCTTAATTAGACTACCGTCCCTTTGAGGAACACCTCAGCGATGCACGATATTGGAGTTTTTGCTGATATCCGATATGCCGATATGAAACAACTCATTTGACCTATAACGAAAATCAGTATGAATATATCCACTTTTTTCCCACCTAATTTTAGTGATCATTAACATCATATTATGGACGCATATTCTACATATCCTATTGTGATGGCCGACCAGCAGATGGAGACATTAAGTAAAATGCTTTTCAATGTCGGTAATATTCATTCAAGAAAAAGCATGTTGGCCAATTCTGTTATTTTTAAGCCAATATCCGATGACTTGCTGATATTATCATGCGTCCCTAAGAACAAACATGATGTCTGAATCTATGAATCCTCCAATAATTATTAATTCAATAGCTTAATATTATGTGCACCATAAAAAAGGGTGTTTATACATGGCACTTTAGGCTATTCTACATATTTTTGGGAGGCCCATTTCTACATGCAACTTAGTTTTATACAATATATGCAGTCGGGGGTCCCTGCTCTGTCTCACTTTCAGCTAAGTCGTCCTTGGTCTGAAACATGACAAAGACCCCAGCTGTAGAGTACAACACATTCTCACTCTGACCGCATCACACATCGCCGTTTGGTCATTACATTTCCATGTCAACATAGGCACCACTCCCTTAACGTACGTTGTGGTCCCACCGCCTTTCACCCCGCCAGCTGCAAATCATGCTGTCATAAAAGGCTGGCGGTATTCAACGACTTCAGAGTGAGACCAAGTCGTAGAGTATCAAAAACGGGTACTAAAATCTGGCATTTCATGTCTCATCAGAATTTTCTTTGGGTTTTATTATTTTTTACATATTTATATCTTATTCAGGCAAAATGTTTCTATTGTTACTTTTTTCTCCCAATTAATGTTTTTTTCTTGTAGTTTTTCCTTATCTGCTGTTAGGATCCAAGGACAAAGGGATGTTGTATGCTGTAAAACCCTCTAAGGCAATTAGTGATTTGGGTTTTTTATAAATAAAATTGCCTGTGTTAAGACATTTTAACATTTGAGCACATCTGCTCCTTTTGTTAAATAAAAGTTTTCAAGAAAAACATGTTTGTAATTGTCTAAGTTATTAAGGACTTTGCGGTTGTGGTACTGAAACTCTTGTATTGACTGCAGCACTTTTTCAAAGGACGCCCAACTCTTGACTGAATATGAT
This sequence comes from Chaetodon striatus, assembly GCA_029783705.1. NCBI lineage: Eukaryota > Metazoa > Chordata > Actinopteri > Chaetodontiformes > Chaetodontidae > Chaetodon > Chaetodon striatus. Next base: position 31,174,115 of record JAPZEB010000006.1, read on the forward strand.
TATAGCATGTGTCTGTCAGAAAAACTGTGTTGCCATTCTTAGCTTTATAGACGCTGCTTTGTTTACACATCCTGCTCGATTCGGCTCATAGCTCTTTCCCAAAAGCGACTGCTCCAATCAAATTCTCTCCTGAGCCCCAGAAACTCTTTGGCTGGCCCTGACCTCTGTGCATATTGCTGCCTGGCATTTCTGCTAGAATACGAGCAGCATGACGCATTGAAGAATGCTGATTCATTTGTATTTTTCAGCTCTCATAGACTGGGCACAGATAGGCATCAAACACATGGTAGCATATTCATTTAAAATTCAGAGCAAGTCAACGCACCCCTGGCAATTCTGTCTGTCGGCCTGTTATCCTCACAAGACTTTGTGAATCTATAAAGAACCAGATTCTGTTGGTCAACTGCAGAATGAAAAACTTTGTTGTATTGGTTTTGATTACTTTGTAAAGCTGGATACCCCTCACTGTTCACATTAGTCAGATGGAGACTCCTGCGGTGCCTCACAGATTGAAGCTGCTGAAGCTCACACAGCCACTTCCTATATGATTTTGACTTGGTGCCAGCGAGTAATTTACCATGGCTTAGAGACTGACAATGTGTTTCCCACTGAAATTAATGAGCAGTTGGAACAATTGGACATTGTTTAATGGAAGCTTAGCTTGGAAAAAAATGCCTTGGAGCATTTAAAAGGGCAGTTTTGTCATTGCTGTTCATTTAGGTGGTGAATGTTGACCTTGGAGGTTGGGGTCGAACTTTTAAAGGCATTTCTTTAAGTAGAGAGGTCCGTGCCCGCTAACTACTTACCTAATAGTCACTGTATCATTAACAGTCTTCAGAATGAGAGTATTGGAGTATGTGTGGGTGCTGCTTGGCCTTGCTGTTGTTAAGAAGTTATTGGCAATCGTCGAGTGTTGGTTTTAAAAGGCTTGTTTTTTGAAGATTTTTATCTTGCTGTATGCTGTCAGTAACTTGCTTCATAGACACTATTTTGAGCATTTTTGTGAGTTTTCATCAAGGCTGTGGCCACCATCAAGGCCAACGAGGTTCCATTTCCTACATTTATTGTTGTATTTAATTTAATTAACCAATATTTTCAATTCATTCATTAAATTACATTCTGTGAATCTAGCCAGGGTAAAACTCGACCCATGACCTTCCCCAGTATTTTTGAGATCATGCCATGGCCGTGGTTTAACTAACCCGCAATGTGTTGACAGTTAAGGCCAATTTACAATTTCTGCATCTGCGTGTGAGAAAGGCTCCACTTTGGTCTGTGTGATGTAAATCTCGCCATGTACCTATGTCCGTGAGGGCATGGACCCCCATGTTGACGTCCATGTGCAACTCATTTTTTGTTACCATGCAGACTATAGGCACAGTAAGTGCGCTGACTGTACATGCCCCAATCTCATTACACTCTCCAGTCCAGTCCAAAATGCTGCCCTAAAAAGTAGTTAAGTCCTAAAAAGTCCTAAAAAACAGACCCTTGGGCAGTGACTTGCAGCATCGGACACTGATGAAAAAAGGAGTCCTTTAACGTAGGCAGTGATATGCTGCTGTTTGCTGTTATAGTTAGGGGGAAACGCGGCAGGACAAGAATGAAAGTTAAGGTGATGAAAGTCCAGGTAGGGTGGGACCCCAACAAACACCAACCTTCACACCCTGTTCTTTTTTTTCCCGAAACCTAGCCACGTGTTTTTGTTGCCTAAACCCAACAACATGTGTTAGCTGTTGGAGGAAAATAAAACAAACTGTATGTAAACAGCAAATTTCCTGTGAAAACGTAAAATGTATTCTAACATGGCGTCTCAGAACGTCAACAACCAACACACCAGGATACCCTTCACATTGTACCTGGATGTGTCCATGACCAAATGTCGATATGTGACGAGGTCGTAGTGTGAATGTGTTGGCCAGACCCAGCAGCCTTCTTCAGTTTTACTTTCAGCAGTTGTCAGCAGTAGGAGCACAGCAAGCTCAACCTCCCGGCCCTCCTGTTAACTGTTGAAGGCTGAAGCGGACTGTCAATTGTATTATGACTAGAGCTGCGTCCAGGTGACCGCAGCTCTCCACAAACCTTCAATGTGTAGAGTATGGCTGAGCCTTTAACACATGGTGACTATATGCCGATGCCAGTGTTCTTGAGTCAGTGCCTTTCAATTTGACTACTTTTAAGTCAGTCAAATAATACATTTGTAAAGGCTTCCACATTTTCCCTCCGGAGTTGTATTCCTTGTAGTGTGAAGAGGGCGTTCGGCATTTAGACTTTCATGTTCATGGACAAGAAAATTAAACAATGTATGAAAATTTCAAATTTTCTCAGGGTGGTGTGGTTGTATCAAGGCAACCTGGTATGTATATGGCCATAGTTGTGAATCATGGTGTGATATGATGTTGTAACACATTATGATCAGGTGTGGAAATTAAAGCTTGTTGTTATCAGTGGCAGGATTTCTTATGCGAGTGTCTTATCTGGTTCAGATTTGTATATCAGCAGCTCTGTCACACCTGTGTGGTCATTGTGCTCTTGATTGGATAGCTGAGTTAAATGAATAATCTGACACACTGAAATGAACAGAAATCAATTAGTGTGAAAGTTTTTTTCAGAATGATCTTTACCCTTCTGCCTCTACAGTCACAGTTCTAATGACTGAATAATAATGTAATTAATTTGTATAAATAAAGAAATCACCTTCACCTCAACAGTCGTAATTATAGAAAACATTTGGTGTTTTGATTTTTGGAAATTATCAAATTAAACATAATTGCGATTTGACTGGCATTTGTAATTATTATTCGGGTTTTTATAGACTAAACAATTTATGTGACAGTTTATTGACTGAAAATACTCTTGACGAATGCTTTGCAAGTGCTGCCAGTGTAAATGAAAACTACAGGATGTGAACACTGATGTTTAAACCTGTAAAATCCATATACTGCTAAAGAAAATAATTGTTAAAAGAAAGTTGTTTTTGAACCCTTTTCATTGTTCCATGACCATCCTGCAACTATTGTGCTAAAAACAATCCTCTGTTATTACATAACCTCTGGCTTTGCTCGGCTGTTTAATGCACATAGACAGAGCAGACCAGCGGCGGATCACTCACGCCTCGTTTCCCCCCGACCCAGCACCGCGCCACGTTGCAGGCCTCCTCTGAAGTTTTGTTTTATTAAAGTTCCTGCATGTATGGCAGCACAATCAGGCCCCCCTCAGAAACAAGGGGATTATGGCGCACCCAGGCTAGTCTCTGAGAATAATCAGTCAGGCCTGTGGAGAGGCAGCCTGGTAATTTTCCCCACTCGCACTGTCATCAGTGTAGCATCACCATGTTGCTGCATGGAATAAATAGTGCATCAGTCAGCCTCAGCTCTTCATGCTGTTTTCACTACCTGCCTGTGTGTCCATGCGTATGCATAGCCTGCAGCCATCAGCGACAGCAGAGTCGTCACAGAGACTAAAATCTTTAAAAATCGTATGAGATATATTTTTACAGAAAAAGCACTAGTTTCAATTTATAAACCCCCTTTTCTTTAAAAGGTGTCTTATTGGAAGGTGGTACCAAAACTAGAAAATAAAATGTATACCATACATATCAAACCCGGATCAAATTCAGATACTGTTATTTCTTTTTTTTCTGGTTTCTGTGTATGTAAGAAAAGAACAAACATATTTTGTTGTGACATATTTCACTGGGAATACTGACATTGTTCTCACATTCAGGGTTACCCCCAGTTACTTGGTGAT
>JAPZEB010000006.1:31211042-31233860 GCA_029783705.1 Chaetodon striatus
ATACTTGTGGCCGTCAGTCATACCAAATTACACCTACAGCACTTCACTCCTTGTCCTGATGAGGTCACTTTTTCCATGCAGTTGATAGGCCCAGGAACCAGGAGAAAATGGTGGCGTTGTACATTTCTGCAAAACCGGGACGTGTCACATTTGTGCGTTTCATATGTATCATTCAAATGTTTCTAAAGTGATGTATTTCTGATTACATGTACGTGAGCTGGCTTTGTCATTGGGAGATGGAGGGCATGAGGAATGGCACCTTGGCAGACTGCAGACCACTGTTCGAGACCAACAAACAAAACCAGCTGTTTTTTAGCAAGAGAGTAGTGGCATCAAAGACCTGCATGCGTCCCTTTTTGAAAACCCGCACCCGCTCATGCCCGCAAAGCTCAGTACCAAAACCAACCTGTCACCCGTCATAATAGAAATCCTACGACTCGACCCACGCTCATTATTAAACACACACAGGCTACAATTACTCACACTAAGCTGGGTTCTCTGTTCTTGAATTACAAATTCAACAGGACAAAGTCTCTTTCACTGGCTGCGCTCGATGCCAGGTTGACAAAAACATTCTGTGCAATCGCTGCCAGGTTAGGAAACATTTTAGTATGCTCCTTCCACCACCATAAAACCTCAAAAGGATCCTCTTCAGGTGTCTTTAACTCGATGTAGGCTGCCACCTCATCCTCGGGATGCAAAGGTGACCAATGTGATGCTGGGGTCAAAGGTTCGACTTGTGTCATTGACTTCCAAAACAGAAGGAATTGGGACTTCATGGTGATTTAAATGTCACAATATTAGACATATACTGCACATCCTTTTCATTTGTTTTATTCAGAAAAATAAGTATATTCTTGTTTTCACCTGCTGCCCACCTGCGCTTTGTTCACCTTTACCCTTGCCCATACCCATGACTTTATATGTGCATTGTTTTACCCATTATACAGCTTTTTGCAGGTTACCTGTCGGACCTGGTAGGGGATTCTGGGCGGCATTCCCAGTTGTGATTGTGGCACCAAACCAGGTGTTTTAAGCCAAAACATGATATTTTCCTAACCATAACCAAGTGCTTTTTGTGCCTAAATATACAATATAAAGAAATGTAATGTTTTAACATACTGCTACAAAAAAAAAAAACATACAAATGTCACATCTGCTTTGTTTGCCAAAACATACAATGCCAACATTTATCCTGGTGATTGGGTAAACACTGCACAGCGCAGTATAGCTCATCTTTATTGACAACTTTGTGACAAAACTTGTAAGAGCACACATCCTCGTAACAAAATCAAATGCTTCACTTCTCTGCATAACAGTATAGTGAGTGTAAAGCTCCTCTATCTTGGCCATATGTTAAGTCTATTAAGTGTCAGTCACAATATAAGTTGTGATAATGACGAGTGAAATTGCTGGTGGCCTGTTATCAAACAGCTTTAAGTTGGTTCACAGGTGCTTTAACATTCATCAGGCAGAAACTCTCCAGTGTGTTTCCCAATTTCATAAATATTCATCTGAGGTAACTAAGTTGAGTGGTGGCTCATTCACTATTTAGTTATGCACAATGTTAATACATGAGATGTTTATAGAGAGGAGAGATGCGGGTCATAACTGTCAAGTCTGGGATGTTTTCATCCTACAAGATGGCTTTAGTTTACTGATTATTACTGCTATTACCATCAGTAGTAGGCTTAGTAGCGGTGGCAGGAGCAGTGGTGACGTTTCTTCTCTTTTTTTTTTTAAGCAACACATGTAGAACTGAACTACTGCCTGTTTTTGTGTTTAACAGTCACAGCTACGCTTTATCCACTGTAGCTCGAAAATGCCACTTCACCTCTCAGGTCACAGTGACTATGGGAAGTTCCCACCAAATTTTACGTCTGTCTCATTTCCATCTGTCACTAAAATAGTTACAAATGTATTTTTAGGATGTTTGCTTTGAATCTACATAACATTGTCTCTCTTAATGGAGTGAAATGAAAACCTGTGACTCACAGTTAGAAATTTAGTACAGTATATCTCGATCATATCATTCATCTATAGGTAATGATGTTAAAGGCATACTTTGCCAATTTTTAACTAGCTTTCTATCAAAACAGTGTGGGTAGCGTGTGTAAATGAACTGTGGTAAACTCTTCTTCATCTTACCAGTGCCTAGATATGATGTAGGCTCCGCAAAGCTCCACAAAGTACCTCATATAGCTGACTTTTGCTGGCTTCCCCAGGCTGTTACTCTCAAACAGCCTCTCAAACTCTGACCAAAATCTGATCAAACAGTAAAAATAGGTAGGGCAGATTCAAGATAAACCAAACGTTTGTTACTGCACTGCTTTTTTCTTGCCTATATGTTTTTTGAAACACATTTAAGAGCCCTATTTAGCTGTGTTTGTGAACAGGAAGTGGGCACTATATGGTTTCCTGCACAGTGACAACGGAAGCTGAAAAAAAAAAGCGATAAAATGGAAAAATTGGGCAACTCTGATCAAATATAAACCAATTTTCTGTTGCCCATTTCTTGCTTCAAAAGGTTTCAGAAACATCTTTTTTAACATGTTACTAGCTGGCGGCCATTGCGTCAAACAGAAAAGTTCACATTTTGTCACCTACCAGCTGGAACATTTATTGGTCTGGTGCTGCAGAGTGCACTAGAGCAGTGCTAGGTTTTCTGCCTCTTGTGCAAAAGTCAATGCCACAGTCCTTTTTCTGTGGTCATATACATGTAGCACCAATTTTGAAACCATGTGCATGTTTCTACTGCATAGGTGGCCTATTTTTATGTGAGGACCTTCTTAATATTGGTGAAATACTTCTTAAAGATATTTAGGCCCAATCCCATTTCTTACTTTTAACCCTTCTATGTATCAGAGCAGAGTTACAAGGGTAGTGGTTAAAATCTTCCCCTATGAAATGGAAAGCCCTTCAAGACACTGAAACATCATTGGTAGTTGTTGATGCTGGCATTTACGCCCTGCCTCTCTATCAGGACTACCTACCCCTTGACATGAGTGCACATAGCAAAGGGATAAGGGCTTCTTGGTAGGGCCAAAAGGTGTAACTGTAATCAAGCCTTGTCTAAAGGCTCAGTTCACCCAAATTACCAATAAATCACTTACCTCTGGTGGCATCAAGTCAGGTTAGTTTTTGTTGTACTTGTTCAGGTCTTGAAATTTGGCTACACCCCAACACAATGAAGATGTGGTGATCACAGTAATTTAAAATATCTTTTTCTAGAAACCACATTCTCATTACTTTGAAAATTGTTGACAGTGAGGTCCATGGATTATCCAAAGGGACTATGTCTTTGGTAGAAAATAGCTCCAATGAAAATGGATTGTACCGTAAGGTCTTGTCCAGAATATATGGGACACTGGGGGCAGAAATCTGAGAGCGTGATCCCTCCAAACATACACAAATAAAACCAGAACTACTACATAGCTAAATAACACTTACTGTAAGTGAGACATTTGCATGGTTCGAAGCATGAAGTTTAACACACAGGATTCTCTAATTTTACCATGTTAATGGAGAGATTGTAAAGGAAAAATAAAAACATTCTGAGTCATGCTGTTACTTTGGTGTGTCCTGGAGTTAGCTTTTGTCTTGCTTGGTGACAGCATGTATTTGCATCTAAGCCGAGACGTACGACTGCCAGCAGCCCTGTGTTATGCATTTGTTCCAGGCAGTGTTAAGACTTCATCTGCGATAAACCGAGGACGACTCTCAGCTGTGTCGTTCTGTCTTTGCAGCTATTCGAGGTGTCGTGGCGGCTTGTGTCTGGCTGGAAAGGTTTGTTCATGGTGCGAGGGGATAATTATGATGAAGTGATTGACGTTTCACCTGAGCGGACGTGGGCCGACGGCGTGTTCCATTCACCAATGTCCCTGTTTAAGTGTCAGCTAGACGGAGGAGAGCTGAGAGATGACGTTAATGGATGCTGCAGTGGCAGACTGACAGATGTTGATGTTCAAGCTGTCCATGAAGTGGCTTTGCCTTATCATCTACCACCTGTCGGCTTTCGGAGGAGCCACTGACTGTGTGTGTGTTTGTGTGTGTTAGGTGCTAAGAAGTTTCCTTAGGAAACGTGAGCATTTATTGTAGTACCTCAAAGTTTGATGTTTTGGAGATGCATGTCAGTCATCTGATCAACGCTATTAATGAGCCTGTTCCACAGGGTTGGCAATTATTAAACCATATTTTAAAGTGTTTTATGGTAGATTAGGGACACACCTAAAGACATTATTTCCATTATTGATTAATCTTTATTTTTAGATTAAAGGTCCAGTGTGTAGGATTGGCAGAAAGGGAATATAAGTATGTTGTCTTGTGTTTATAATAATCTTAAAATAAGAATCTCCATGTTTTAGTTACCTTAGATTGGGCAATCCATGTCTACATAGAGTCCACCATATTGCACCTGCATGATTCTACAGTGGCCCAGAATGGACAAACACAACACTGGCTCTGGATAGGATCATTCATGTTTTCACTATGGCCACTATAGTTAGCAGCCCTCCACATGAGCAGTGTTGGACACACTGATCTTCTTTGGTGAAACTGGTTTATACAGTGTTTTTAACGGTTTAAGTCACTGTGTCCATCGTGTGTCCAGGAAAATCTACTGAGCGTATGGATGTTAAGCTATCAAAGACAAAAGGTGAGCCCACACGGCCCATCCATGAAGGGCCAAACAGCATCGGACAGGTACTGATTTGTAACATGAAACTGCTTTATTAAGTGTTTTTACTGGTTTCAATGAGCGTGGCCATTTGTTTTGGAGAGGAACAGACCTCTTGGCTCCTAAAAACCTCCACAGCAATGAACACTGAAGGAATCCTAACTCTTGGCACATGGGAGAAGTTTGAGCTAGTTGCAATGTGTAATCCTCACTGCTAGATGCCGCCAAATTCTACACACTGTTTCTTTAGTTGATTTGTCTGTAACAGTGGTTCCCAACTGACAGGTAGTGGTCCAAAATTGGGTTGCAGGCTCATTCTGAATGGACAGCAAGTGACTTGTGAACGTGTCAAGGTTGTTAAAACACACAGTCTATTTTTAAGTGCAGTAAATACATTTCCAGCACAGAGCTTTTATTTTGAAGTGCCATTTCCTGCTGTGGAGTGAGTGACTAACAAACAGCTACTTGACAGAGACGGCAAACGAACCCAATGGCATGGCCAAACACAGGTATGACGCTGAATATATTAAACTGTGGGACCTTGAACTCATGACAAAGCAGAAATCTGGACCCTATGGCTGGACTAATTTGGAACCACTGCTCTATAAAATGATTGAAATGCCTTAACTACATTCAAAAACCCAAAACAGTCTGGCATGTTTGGGAAATGATCTCTAAATGTGAAGTATATATGGTTTAAAGTAAATCAAATAACCCTTAAAACACACATATGGCCCTTTAAGTACCATCCCAGGTCTGCACATATCACAACATTTTAAGATACTCGAGGATGCATCTGTTTAATGTTTTCCAGTTTAACCATTTAGTTACACTTCTTACAGTGTTAAGTACTCTACCATGGACATTTCTGTGAGCACATGCCAACTGGTGCAGGAAAGAAATTGCCTAGTGTGGATATAAAATTAAACTCCCAGGGCAAAACAGCCTGCATTCTCACTCAAAGAATTAATATTTCATTTCAAGCCATCAGCAGAATATTGGGAATAGTTCTCTAAAATAAATGCAAGGAAAAAGGCAGGGTGTTTCTATTTAAAGCTCTCTAAACATGACCCTGTTAGAGGCTAAGGCTACTTTAGGAAGAAGTTCCCAGGCAGTGGAAGCAGTTTCCTTCCTGGGGGATTACATTCCACTGTTGATCCCCCAAAGATGGATTAGAATCCTCAAGGAGAGAATGTATTTATTGACAATTTTACTTCTGGTATGCTACGTTATTTCAGTGTCATAGATAAGAAACCTAATGTTGTGCAGCCAACCACAGAAGCAGCTGTCATAGAGAGCTTTGCATTAAACACTCTTAAAGGGAAACTCACATCAAATGTCAGTTCAGGAGTCAGGGGTGTAACTACCCAGCCTGTGGGAACAGTGGTATATGTCTTCCGTGGCTCTGGAGAAGCTTTGTCATGTCTGAGAAAATAACCCCTGATGGGTTGGGCTTAGCGTGGAGGCCAACAATACATACCAGACAGCCTGCATTACAATTGGGACAGGGAGTTTGTGAAGATGTAGGCGTGCAAGTATAGCTGCCGCTGTAGTAGGTACTTGACCTGTCCTCCAGTTACATGACTTGCATGCCATGCTGACACGATCAGCCCCCTTTGCCCCTTGGTTTAAAAGCAGAGGCCTAGACAAAAATGCAAAAATGTTCATTAGCTTTGGGCTTTGCGTTTGAAAATAAGAGTATCAAGTATCATATAGAATAATTGGAAGTAAAGGAATAAATAATAGGTAGGGTTCACAGCAGGTATTAAAGTCCTATATTAGAATTTAAATAAATTACAATATTGCACAGGAAAAAGGACATTGGACATAAATAACATTTATAACAAGTTGGCTAAGTTAGCGTTTTGCTAGCTGTTAAGTGTTAGTTTGAAAGAGAGGCTGTTAAGGTTATGGTTCAGGTTAGGGTTTGCGTTTCAGTTAGGGTGCACTGGCCTGCTGACCTGGTGTGTGGCAGGGAAGGAGAGGAATGGTGATGTGGAAACGTTTTTTTCCTCCACTCGTAGGACAGGGGTTCGATCCCCAAGCAAAGGGTAGAGCGCTGGACCTGAAGGCTGAAGGAGAGTCATGTCCAATTTTATTTTTTGAGAGGGTGGGGTCCAGGTTGAATCTGTGGTTATGATGGGGGTGATATTGTTTGGTGATGTTGGGTTGTGGTAGGGCCGTGCTGGCTTACTGTCAAATTGATCGGCTTGGCTGTGAGAGGCCGAGGTTCAAGTTCTGGTCCTGGCTGGGTCAGTCCCCTGACTGCAGGCAATATTTCAATATTGCAGAGGAAAAAGGACATTTGGCATAAATAATATTTATGATAAGTTAGCCAAGTTAGTGTTAAGCTAGCTATGAAGTGTTAGGCTGAAAGAGAGGAAGTTAAGGTTAGGGCCATGGAAAGGGTTAGGGTAAGGGTCAGGGCCTATTGTGTAGGCTCTAAACAGGAAGCAACAGGAGTTTAACATGTTTTAATGTAGGTGTTTACCAGGAAGCAAGGGCAAAAAAAAACATGCCATTGCTGCATCATGGGAAATGTAGGATGTTTTTAGAGCTTGACCTGTATTAGGGATTAAAAGTCTCTCGACCTTTACTGCGTCAATTTTAATGTCACCCGAATAAAGTAAATATTAAATGCCATGTTTCTGAAGTACCTTTAAATAGTCACTCCTGCCATCAGTTGATGCAAACTTTGCATGTACCCTATATAATATATGCAGAAACTGCAAATGGTCCTCTACAATTTCATCTTGGGTTAGAAATCATGAGATAATGAGTGTGATTTATGGCCTTGAATGCAAGACATACCCAAATCTAATCAGCAGATTGCCAAGAAATTTGCTGAGCACGTCGATGCTCCCAGTGATACAAACCGTCTGGATTTTCTGTCCCCATGGCCCTTGCTTTAGCATTAGCCACAGAACAAAATACATGTAGAGCTCCAAGAATAGCCAGCTCATCAGTTTGTTGTTTTTAAGGGGTGTAATGAGCGCTGCAGCTTATGAGGGCAGTCAGCACAGCTTTAGACTTTGGGTGGTTGATTTGCTAAAAAGTTGTGGCCCTTTTAAGGGTCAAAGATAGTGGATGATTTGGGTAATGCGATATGTAATTTTGCATGAGGCTCACCAACACAAGTAATGGAACATTATACAAATTGCTACTGAAAAAGATTGCTCATTGCAAATGCAATTTATAATGTGATCGAAACAGGTGTGGAGCATTTTGCAGTGTTGTTTCATCAAGGGAGAGTTTTTCCAAAACAATAATAATGACAGTAATTACATTATTAACAAATAGTTATGGCCTTCTCGTAACTTACTTTAAAACAGTCCTAGTTTGGAGACTGATAAGGACTTCACATATCCCTGGACTCACACAATGAGGTACATACGGCTGTTTGTGTGTGGGGAATGTGCGAGGATGTAGCATGCGATGTGTCCATAGTCCCAAAAAGCTTTTCTTCTTAAATTGTTGTGGCATTTTTGACAGCAATTATTTCCAAGCAGCGCACCATAAAATTACCATTAAAATTGCTTCAAACGACATGACACAATTTTCTGTTGGTTTGATTCTTTTTAAAAAAAAATGTCCTCGGATTCGCCGGTGCTTTTACTTCACTTGAATAAATAATGAAACCTTTCCTTCCATTTGACAAAGTAGACAGCAAATGAACCCCAACGAATAGTGACAAGCGTGTACAGTACAGGACGAACATCTGCCGCCTGACGTCAAACTCTTCCCTCTCCCGCTCCCTGTTACTCCATTCAGTGAAGAAGCTTTTTTCCCCCCACTTTTGAATTATTTACCATTTCTGTAGAGGTTGCCTTTTATTTATCAAATGAGCTTTTTTTTTTTCTTTCACCAGCTTGATGCTGGTTTTTGCATCATTTGTATGACAGTTGCAAAAGAGAACCTTCTTGTACCCACTCAAAACAGAAAAAAACAGGTAGAGACGGCTGCTCTGTTTTAATATCCAAACGAACCATTCCCTGAAAGGCACATTTTAGTCAGAATGATATGCGTGGATTAGTGGAAACTTAGCAGACTGCATGAGAATATTCTGCCATGGGGAAAGACATTTCATTGCATTGAGAGATTAGTGTGGTGCGTGCCTCAATCACTCACTCTTTGTCAGGATAAATATTTCCCGTGTCTGGAGGCCAGGCAAGCGGCTGGAATCGGTGCTTCACTTTTCGCCATGCTCGAGGTGCTGCTGTGTCTTGTACCAAGTCATTACCGTAACACTGCGGGGGGAAAGTTATGCACAGAGACGACTTCCTGAGAGCGCTCGCTGAGCCTACCGGACAAAGCCACTAGTGTGAGGGTTATTTCAGGTCGTTTGCTTTGCCTGTTTAGCATGGGAATCGTCACTTGAGCTTACTTTAACCGACTTAATTACCCTGACACCCTCCAGTCCCCCTGAATTTATCATCTTCATCCAAGTCCAGGGAGTGCAACTAAAGCAATAACATCACTTGGGCCGAACCAATAGCTTATTGATTGGCACCCTATATAGTAAGGGACATGTCTCTGCTGTAATGGAGTGGGACAGTAGAGTTTGTCAGGAGAGGGAGAGGTACCTAGCTGTTTTCTCTTCCACTCTTTTAAATTTCCTAGCTTAAGTTAATGAGAGGCAAAGGTTCCCCGCCGCACATTTCTAATTGCCCTCATGTCGGCATGCAAAATGGCCGAGAGCAGCAATTTATCGGGTAAATCAACATAAGAAGGAAAGCGGTCAAGGACTGCCAAGCCACTGAGGCCCACCAACTGCGAGCTTGATCATTAGTCTGCGACTTTTGATGACCTGGCATCCAGACGATTACAATGGGATAGTGGAAGACGAGTTCTGGAACGACCCGCAGCAATAGCCCGATCCCCATGCAATGATTAACTGCTGGGATAGCAGTTTCTTTATTGCCAATCTAATATTCATGTATTCACTGATAAATATCACCCAAATATGAGTGGCGGGTGATCAGAACTTTATGAAACTCAGTTTTCGGCTTATGCTGGCAAATGACTGATATTAACCTGAGCTGGCAACAGAATGGTCAAGCACAGCAAAAACATTATATCAAGCCCATATACACATGGACTTGTTGCTCTATTGTAACTTTTACACCGAGTTTCAAGGGTTTCATTTTGACAATGAGCTAAACCTACGGTCTAATATATGCTGTTGAATTGCATTGCGTCATTCAGAGAGGTATATGCTGCAATCCATTGCAAGTTGGAAGTCCATAATTCCGAGACTGTATTCCTGACTTCGATCTAAATGTGTCCCAGTGCATCTGCTCGGGAATACCTTGACACCCGCAGCAAACTGATGTTTGTATGGCAAGTCTGTGAGACTCATAAGCATCTACAGAGCGCCAACATCAATTACCACAGTGCCATTAGCAAAAATATTTGGCATGAAATATTTTAACAGCGTGAAGTTGTTGTGCGCGTTTGTATGGACAGAGATGAAGATATACATGCTGTCTAGGACTTCTATCAAGCACACATTAACTGAACTGAAATGGAAATGGCAGCTACAATTTTGTTATAGCAACATTACATAGAGTAAAATAATTGAAAAGGTTATTGTGTTCACTTCATTGTTTGCGTTGTCATGTTGCTGTGACGTTCAGTGTGTTTATGTCTGCAAACTTTGCAATTTCTGACTTGGAATTCTGACTTGAATAACCAGTCCATTGCCCTTTTCCGCGTCAGAGGTCGTTTTTTCCCCAAGTTCCAGGTACAACAGATTGCAGCAATAGAGGAAGAATGTCATAGTCTGTCTTTCTGTCCCTCCTCTCCAGCCACATTCCCTATTCCCCATGCCCCTTCATTATTGCCATTACCATCCATCCACCAGATGCCCTTGGACTTCCCCTCCTTTTCCCATCACGTAACCGCCCCGCCCATCTACTCACCTGTTCCCACTTCCCTCATCTGCTCTGCCTGGCCTTCCCCAGCCACCTCCTCATCTGCGTCTCATTCTCTCATCATCCACTCTCCACATTTACCAGCCCAGAATCTTTGTTCCCCTGTCAGATCATTGCAATGTGGTTTTCCGTTGCCTGTTGCCTTTCTGCCTGTTACCTGCCTGTTACGTGTCTGCTGGGTCTATTCCCTAATTTGGACTCTTGTCGCCTGTAAGCATATTTCACCAATAAATGAAGTAATCCTGCTGCAAAGACCAGCCGTGACACAAATACCTTGTTTTTCTCGGCAAAAAGGTAAAGACCAACTGTTGCAATGAACAAAACAGACCTGGACCAGGATCAGTTAATAGAATAATAAGATGAAAAGTGGGAAAATGGATTAAATGTCAAGTCACAGAAATGAAATAAAAAACCTGTGGAATTCTGAAAATGAAGCAGGAATTGTATTTCTGTAACAGTTTATATATATATTACCTTACAAATGTGTTCGTAAGTAAATGATGCGTATATGTGTGTCTTTTTGTATGGGCACTCTAGCATCTTAATACCTTTTTTCTTCCCCTGAAAGCATTTCTTGGTTTTATGCCGGATCTCCTCGGTGGTATTGTTTACATTAAATGTGCAATTCCCTCAGTGAACACAATAACCTTGCACTTACTACCAACGCAGAATCCTTCACACATGCAGAGGCATTTAAACGAGCGGCTCCTCTCTATGTTGGTTTAAACACAGCATGTAATGAAGATGATCATCTCAGAGGGCAATACCAAGAATGCAAGTCGGCTCTTTTTTACTGCCACCGTAGTAATAAAGCTGCTACGAGCACTTCCCCACCATGAAATTTTTATACTTCTACGCCATAACTGCCAGCTAACTGTGCACCGCAAAATTAAGCAAAAATTAAACACAATCAAATTTGCACAGCTGGCAGTGAGGACAGAAGAATGGGATTGTCATATTGTTGGCAGGAAGCAATGGTGCAAAAAAAAAAAAGAAAGCAGTCTGTTTTTTCTTGTTTTTAAGTGTAATCACATTTGGCAGAAGTCTAGTCAGTTCAGGCTTCTGCTGTAGTTTCAGGTTGGTTTGCTTATCCTTAAAACACAATTTTAAAGGACAAGCCTGGTGATATTCTACATTTTTCTCATCCTAAATACAGACCCTGTCTTCAGGAAATACACTCCTAATTTGCAACATGTCAAAATGAAAGAAAAATGATGCATTAAGGCACCAAACTGCACAAACAACAAATTAAACCAAAAGCAAATACATCAAACACCATTTGGACCAATAATATTCACATTTGTATGTAAAATGGAAAACTCAGATTTAGTGGCGACTGTAAGCATAAGTCTGACCAGACAAACGGCGAGCCCACACGCACCGCTGCCAAGCGAGGAGAAGCTAGCGGCACCATTGATTCAAAGACGCGCCATCAATCAGAGGCTCCATGACAACGAGCCCTTTGTCAAAGAGACTCTTCACCAGTCTGTGGGGGATTCTACAGAAGGTTCTTGTTATTAAAACGAGTATTAAAACAGGTGTTATTGATGGGTATGAAGGAAACAGGTGTGAACTTGCTCTGAGAACACGTCCAGTTAAAATCAAGAACCAGAGAGGTGTCTGTAGGTCACGGAAAAGTCTATAACATTGCAAGGTGTTGGTTGAACTGTTCTTTTAGTGAGAAGTTAAACCAATCATGCAAATTATTTTCTGATTCCAATGTCAACTTTTCTTTTTTCCCCCAATAATAAATCTGTCTGCCGTTTACTCTACATTCTAATGAGCAGTAAGATGTCTTAAAAAGTCTTGAATAGAAGGTGATAAAAAATTACAGGGCTGTGTTCTTAATGCATCTTCACTTCTCCAGTTTGGCTGGGATTCAACCAAAGCACAAAGGCAGATGTGAAAGTTTCCCAGAGCGTGTCAAAATGAGCCGAAGGAACAAAGAGGAAAGATATGGCAGCGACTTGGCAAGCAATGATGCAATTTGGGGAAAAATAGATTGCTAACGTTTTTCTGGAGGTTTACAAAAGGCTGTGAACGTGTGTGTTCTTGTCTTAATGGTGATTTAGATCATTTCATTGCATGCTTAAGAAAAGGTAGGAGGGCGTCTAGTGATTGTTGATAGAAAGAGCTGGTGTTCTGTGACAGGCAAGGACAGTGAAAAGCATCCTTGTATCATAAGTCTGCATGTGAATGGCAAGAGCTGTTCTCCTTAAATTGAGAAGACCAAATATGTATAATGTGGTGTATTGTAAGTGAGGCATATTCATTAAGCAACACAGTGCACCAACAATAGATGAACAACTCGAATTCAGACATTAGCACATTCGCAAACAATGGGGCTTGTTGAGAAAAGGTAATGTAGCCAGCAAAATTGCATAAAGGATTGAGATAAAGTGGCACAGCAGTTAAAATGCAAAAGCCACCACTGACAGAGAAGACATCTGGTAACACCGAGTGGGAACAAGAATTATGGAGATGATGGCATGATGAACGCTATTCTGATGTATCGATTTAGCTGCGGTGGCAGAAGAAAAATGATATACATGCTTTGTTTTCTGTGGCTGTTCTTTGCTTTGATTATTCCATGCCAGAATTGAAAAAAAACGAAAGACGTATAGTGACATCTATACAGTGGTTCTGATGAAATCTACAGATCTAAACTAAACCTTCATCAAACAAAATGCAATGGGGTGGAAATTACAGAGTAACCTACGATACGATACTAACAAAAAAGTTTTACCTAAAGACGATGGTATCAAGATACAGAATCTGATATCTAAGATAAAACAATTTGCCAAAAAAAATAAATGAAAAAGGAATAGATCCGTAGCTAGTTCCTCTTTACCACAACTAAGCACACCAAATTCCACTGCTGCAGTTCATGGCATGCAGTGGAAACAGTGGCATGGATATTTAATTTCTTTTGGCACAGCGAGGACTCCCATTGTGGGCCCAGACATTAAACTTAAGAGATGACATTGACTTTTTGATTTGATGTGACTCTGCACTGTTCATCATTGTTGTCATGTGAGTTTCTTCTTCACTCCAAATTAGGTAACTTCTGTTCACTTTACTCTCATTAATTTTGTAAGTGCCACGACAGAGTCATGAGGTAATGACATGAGTAAGTCAAATTGGCAGGGGACTGTGTTTAGATAAGTGCCTGCGTTTTTAATAAAAATAGTGATATCTAGAACCACTGTATCAATCACATATCACACGAGGAAGTAATATGATATAATCCTATATTGATATTTAGTCCCACCCCTAAAATGCAAAGGAAAGAATAACGCAGCCGTGGAACGCGCTGATAATAACCTGATGCCCAGAAACCACACTTCTGAAACACCACAGCAATCAAAGCTTTATAAAAAGCATGTGAAATAAAATATAATACCTGAAAAATATGCCAGCTATACCTCATTCAAAACCAATAAGAGCATTCCATCATAGAAAAAGGAAACAAAGTGGATTTCCATGAAAATAAAAGGGGATGGTTTGCAATAAGGCCGGGCTGTTAAAGCCATTCCCTCTTCCTTTCCTGCCATTTTGCCTGGGACTCATGCTGAAGCAGTCACTCATGCATGTCTGCCCTAACACATCATTGCAGATCAAAGCATGGCTGGGTTATGTAAAGCTGAAGGGGCTAATAGAGTGACCACATCCAATACAAAATGTATTACTGTGCATTTGCTTCTGACAGGGATTGATGGGATACATTACCCAATGAAATTGGGGGCTTCTGCAACACAGGCATACTTACTCCAATATGGCCCCTGTGCTGGAGACTTTCCTTGTGCTACTTGAGCACAAAGGATGGCTAGATATAAGCAATTGGTAAGCTCTACGTGGAAGTGTTCCTCTGATCTAGTTTCCACAATATGAAAAAAAAAAAAAAGTTCATTATTTGCGTAACTCGAGCCATACATTTATCAGCATTGAGACTGCAAACCTAATCCATTTTAAAGATGGATTCTCTGTAATAAATTAAATCCAACCCAATGTTTGTTTGTTTTCAGACTGCATTGCCATTTTGCTTTCATTGCATTGCGTCATTGTTGCTCCAACCCATCAGTGGCGACTGGCGCATCTGTCATCCTGCCCATGTATTGTTCAGTTGACATGGATTGTAAGGTAGCGGTTGCTAGGAGCAGTTAATGTTCGTCATGCCAATCAAGAACTGTGCTGATTTCAAATCTAGAATTTCTGTAAGTCCACAAATTACTACCTGTGCGGCTCCATTGATTTCTTTCTTCCATTTCGGAAAGATCCAAAATTACAACCCCTATTTGATTCGGCTTTCTTCTGCTTTTGTTTTACTTCCTCTAATTGTCCAACTTTCCTCACTTTTCCGCTTCTCCCATGCATAAAAAGTTTTCTTTAAAGTCTTTGCGAGCAATTGACCTATTCTCACTCCTCACTGCTCCCAGAAAATGTGACCCGTTCTATTTTCCTCTCTCTATGTCAGGCAGGTAAAGGGGGCATCACTACAGCTCAGAAAGCTATCAGAGTTGAGACAGGCATTTTGGACAAGGAGCAGAGGACATTATGGATTACCTAACATTTTAGAACATGCTGTCAGAGTAGAAAGCGTACTTGTATGAGTCCACTGCTGAAGGAATGCGACAAAGAGTGGCAGTTGTGATGATAAAAACTGAGCCGCGGGGAGTCATAGAGTGAAGAGTATTTTTGCCCCAGTTGCCCACTGATGCCAGCAGGGACTGAGTCACTATGCTGCAATGACTTTCACCTTGGACCACAGCGGCTGTAGTGTGTTGCTGATGCCAGTGTAGAGAAGTGCTCTTGCGTGTGACAGCTGGGTCATTAAAACTGCCCTCAGTCATTAACCGACAGATATAGCAATTACCAATAGGAACATACAGTGGGATAAACTGTAAAGCATCTCTTTGTGCAGCAGCAACTGTATGTAGAGGGTCAGTGTGGATTTACTTTGCCCTGGTGAGCAAGTCCAATGATGGTGGTGATGAAATTAATTGTTGTAGTTTTATTCTTTTGATTTACCACCCATTTTGTAGTCTATAATACTATAGTCTCTTTCTTAACTTATAACTCTTTTTAAGCATTACCAGAAATCTATCAGTACCTGTGTGTGGTGATAGCTGTTTGTAGTAGCTAGTTAGCAGAGCTAATATACATATGTTGATTGTTTTTCCTGACCCTTACTAATTGGACAAACCCATGCTATCATTCAATATCTGTGTGGTTCATTCAGCAGCTGATGTTTTTGGCGGGTATTCAGAAATGTTTGCTTTCAGGACATGATGGGGAGCTTATGCTAACAGCCAGCTAAACACACCCACTCCCTGAAGCTGAGCTGGTTTTAACAGCTGACTGTTTTCATGCTTCATCTGATTCTACCCCACCTCCCATTAGGCTTGTCAAACCTCATGGGATGTGTCGGATGCTCGAAAGTTACCGCAGTTATACCTTTGTTAAAATAACAAGGTGCTGAGATTTTATAGCAAATCCAGCAGGAGGAAATAATTTCTCTCATATGAACAGAACAGCTTTTGACTGATTGATACTTTTTTTTGACGAAAAAAATGTGAAAAGTGAAGAAAAATATTCGGTTTGTCTTCAAGGTTACCAGGATGTTCTGCATGGAGTGCAACTACCAGTCTCTTAGAGCCTTGGCTCAATAGTCAGTGATTGGTTTGAGCTGACCTTGGATTTAGACCATTTGTTTCAAGGTCCAACACCATAGCCTTGGCTGATACATTTTTTCTAAAGCTGAAGTTGAGAAATAATCTTGATTTAACTCTTAAAGCTTTATGAATTCAATGCTACCTAGCCAGCATGCTAACTATTATGAGCTGTGTCAAATAAAACAAAGTCTATGCTTTTCCATTGCTGTTTGTCACGCATACTAAACTATGATCTCAACTAAAAGGAAAGCAGGCAAGGCAGGCGAGCACTAAATCATGTTGACAATTGCTAATGAATATTCCAGGTGCCAGAAAAAGCAGACTGTGGAGCTTTACCGCCTCCCAGACGATGTGAAACAAGACCCCAGGTAGAGGATTTACACTAGACATCATAAGCAGCCATGTACTTTCCTCTATATTCCACAGCATATGAGAAGTACTTTGAGTTCATCAAAAGCGCCAACTTTTTTCCCTTGAAAAATAAGTGATGCCTCTGGTGGTTCACAGACAAAAGCATTGTCACGGCATCTGGATTACACCATTTCACAGCAGGTCTCACTTTTTTTTTAGAAGAAAGGAGAGAAAGGGAGAGAAAGCAGGAGTATAAATACAAAGAACATTGGCTGCATTGCAAAGAATCTTGCTGATGCCTTCTTTTCCGGATTGCTCAGCAGCTTCCTCAGTTTGCAGTGTGGGACTCGAGGGAGTAACGAGGAGAGTGGACTCCCTCATGATCAATTACTCCACTTGTCAAACTCGCAACACCACCAACTTCTTGCCAGTGACCTTTCACCTCAGAACATCAGCTCTCATCCTCATTTTTGCTTTGCCAGCAGTGTTCCCTGCAAGCTGCTCTCGCACACGTTTGGACCACCAACTGGCCATTCAGCTTGAATAAAATAAAGTAATGTAAAACCCAGTAATCTGTAGAGTAGCATTATCAAAAGACTTAATCTCATTTCAAAGCACTGCTGCCTTGTTGGCAAACCTCGCAGCCAGATAGGCGTATGTTTCAGTTGGTGTTCCTGATAAAGCAGATACCATGTGCAGATTGCTGACACGTCTCAGCGCTGTGTTCAGTAGTTATTTGTGTTTGCTCAAGGCACTGTTTTGCAAAGCCTATGGCAAAAGCAAACTATCTTATTTTGTACACTGTTCTAAAACCACAAACACTTCTTTTAGAGGCAGGAACAGCTGCATGTACAACAAGGAAAGCAGCAATGAGTTATTGACAAGAGATAAAATCCAGACAGAAACCATACACATCAATGTGCTTTATGGTCAGGCTAGGAACTCATCGGCCATGGGTCTGATGATGATTTAGCGTCAGGGGTAATGGCCAGTATCTCGGGGATTCCGGTCTAGCCAGTGGATATACAGGTAACAGATAATGCATATACAGACTGTGACTTCTTGTACGAGCTGGTCATTGCTTACAGCTTGATAAACAACTTGAGACACGACAATGGAGTTAGAGTTAAGAGACGACCTCTACGACCGTATTATTTGTAGTAGCCAGCTTATAAAGCCAATTAACGTTACATTGTCATTAAACGGTAGCCAGTGGTTTCGGACATTGCATTTCGCCCAAAGCAATCCGCCTCTTTTGCTCAGCATTGTTCGGTGTGGCTGTAGCTCAGGAAGTGGAGTTGTCTACTAACTGAAGGTTGGTGGTTTGATCCCTGGTCCCTGCAGAGGACTTTCTATGGTAGCCTTGGCTACCAGTGTACGAATATATGTATGAATGGGTGAATACCTGTCTTGTGAAGTGCATTGAATGGTCGCTAAGACTAGAAAAGTACTATGTACATGCAGTTTGTTACCTGCATGCAACCAAAGCCTACTCAGAAAGTGATCAGCTCAATGCTACTCGGCCCACAAACAAACCAGAAAGCTACAGATACCAAAATCTTGTTCCTACAGCTCCTGCATTTATATGCATATATCCCTTTGTAGTGACTGGGCTACTTTATTGCAAACTATGTGTTGGGCATTTCTTGATTAAATGCTTTGGTGTTAGACAAGAGCCAAAATAATTGCATGCACCAGAATATCAAGAACTATAGGTGGTAACTTCAGAGGGTCCGGTGTCTGAAGTTGTCTAACCAGAGAAGTGATTTTGTTATTGCAAAGTCTTGGTTTGAGCTCATGGTGTTTCCCCGTACAGACGCCATTATAATCCTGTGTTTAGACTTCCTGTCTTTGAAATCTCTGCTGTTAATTGTGTATTGTGAATATAACCCATAAGATTAATGGCTCAGTCTCTAAAAATACGTTTGGGTAAGACTGGAGAATTCACTGTCCTTGCCTCGCTGAGTATTCCAAATATTTAAACACTAGGTGTGACAGAAAGAAACCGTCTAAATTTGTTTACTCTATGTTTGCTTTCAGGTTTTCCTGAGCTCTCCTGAGATTATTGGTTTGCTCTTTTTAAGAAAATAATACTTATTGTCCTTGTCTTCAAAGCACCTCCTCAGAGTAAGGCTTAATCATACCTCTGCCTTTAATCATCATCATTCTTGTTAACTAAAACTATCACTGAAACCCCCTTTTTTCAGGCTGCCTTAACTATTGCATTGTCCAGGACAAACTATATGTGGCAGGGCTCAACAAAGATGGATGAGTTCATTTATCAGGCCTCATGTTTTGCTAACACTGTGTGGCTAAGTGCCCAGCAGCCCACGTAGAGTCTCCAGGTCAGTTTAACCTTGAGCACAGGGGGTGTATCAGTACTGTAAGCAGCTGTAACCCTGCCAAGAGGCAGGGGCACCTTTCACTGGCTGCACTACAATAAGCAGCCATTGTCTGTGAGATCCAATAGTTTTTAAATGGAAATGCCCTTAGCCAGAAGGCTACAGTTAAGGTCTTTTTGTTCCAGTGGCAGACAAAGTATTTATAGCACAGCTTTAACTTATGTTGTGCTACTAAATCTAGATTAGTGTTCTTTATCTAAACCTACATAACCGGAGGATACGTCAAATGAGGTTCCTTGTTCTTGTTGTGCTGCTTCCAGCAGGGCCTAAGGGTGACGATGTTGGTTCACCTGTGGTTTGTTCACCCATCCGTCATTTTGATTTAGAACAAGATATTTAGTTTCAGTGACTGTGGTTTGCTATGGCTGCAGGATGTTGACCCCTTCAGCTTTCTCAGGCAACAATATTGACTTTACATCCAAGATATGTCATAATCAATGAGAGAGATTTCCATGAAACATGCTGAGACATTCATGATCCTTCAGAGCAAACTTGGCATTTTTAGCCCGTCTAGTAAGGCGTCATCCAGCAATGCACTGCACCGGCCAATCAATATGCACATTTCTGTTAGAATACTCAAATTGTACTTCCTGGATGGTATTTAATCTTTTAAACACAGTGCTATTGTTTGGTTTCAACACCCACTTAGGCTAGGGAAACTATGTTCAATGCAGCATTCTCATTATGGGTTATGAATTTAACACGATGAACACTGAAAATAGTTGAAATCACTCCTCCAAACTGGCATCGCATAAATGGAGTTTGACAAAAAGCATCATGGCAAAAAAGACACTTGTATGTGTAACAAGTGTTTTTATGTTCTCTAAATCACAAATGAAAGTAACCAAATCTGTGTTAACCACCATACAGTCTCAGTCTCTTTTATGAGATTGTGTAGAGACAGAAAATGTACCTTCAACAAGGCATTAATCATGAAGTCAGTAGCAGTATGGCAAGAGGAATAAATCAAAGGCTGCTTTGGTCCCTGCCCCCAAGTTTGGCACCAAAACAAGACCTACTCATCACACAGCGCTGCGACTTATAGCCCTCAGGCATGGTTGTGACATTTCTCAGTTTTAAGATACAGAGAGGAAAATGCTAATGAAGTGGCTGGATGGAAAATGTCAGTTTTTTTTGAGGAAATGCCGCTCTATGTTTTGCGGCCTGTGCTTATGTGTGCCTTCGTGTCATGTTGGAGAGGCAGAAAAGTGACTACAGGCTGACTTTTGACTTTTTCTTCAACCCCAGGGGCCACGGCAGAAATGCAGAGCCACAACAATGGCTGACTCTTTCTGCCTGGAAAGAGGTGGGGAGGTTGGGGGGGTTGGAAGGGGTGC
This sequence comes from Chaetodon striatus, assembly GCA_029783705.1. NCBI lineage: Eukaryota > Metazoa > Chordata > Actinopteri > Chaetodontiformes > Chaetodontidae > Chaetodon > Chaetodon striatus. The sequence goes on from JAPZEB010000006.1 coordinate 31,231,413, forward strand.
TGGAGGGGTTTATCTTAGTCATGGTAATTGGTTTGCTGGTGTGGAAGTAGGATCATTCGAGAAAACCTCATTCAGTCTGACTCCCTCCCATTTATCTGTCTGGAAGGCTGCAGGGAGAAAGGGGAGAAGGATAGAGAGAGGGAGGGAGGGAGAGGAGTGAAGGAGTGCTGCTGCAGAGGCATTTTCATACAAAGGCTGGAGAAAGTGAGTGAGTATGTCTGAAGGCTCAATCTGATGCCAGCCTGAAATGAAGGATACTTTTTTGCATCCTGCCAAATAGTGCTTACTTTTTATCCCTTGGCATCCGCCTATGATGCCCAGTGCGCCTGTTTGCATGCACGTGCAAGGGGGGCTAGATACAGCTTCAGTATGACAGGGCAGGAGTGCCATCATCAAATCATTTCTCAATTTCAGATTAGATTAATGAAGGCGGAAATTGAGCCGCTCTTTTTGGCCCGGCATTGTCTTTAAGCGGAATGGCTGATTCTCAAAGTGCGGTAATATTCTCAGCTTATCAGTGCAGGTTTTATTAACTGGTGATGAGGCTGATGGAAAGACCTGTGTGACTACTCTGGGCGCAGAGACTTATATTCACTCTATGTTTAACATGCCTGTCCTATAGCACTGTTGCTGAGGCAGCAGGGTCCAGCTGCACAGATATGTGATATCTCCCCAATCACACACCATCAGCTGTGTCCCAAGTGGCAACCACCGTTACAGGGAACTTAAACCACTGCAGAGCTCCTGTAGCACCCGTCCCGAAGTGGCCACTACGTGCTGCTTCCAAGAATGTCTGTCTTGTGTTTAAAAAGTCCCAACTTTGCTCTCCGAATACAAAATTCTCCACCCCTCCCCAACGCCTTGGTATTAATAGATAACTTCTTCTAATGTGAGTCATTGTCAGTTTTAGAATTGTCACTCATTTAAGGGATGACGTCCGGACGCAGCCCTGTCACCATGAGAACATGTGTGCATCGTACATTTCTGCAAACCAAAAATATATCTCCACATTTCGTACGTTTATCAATATTCTAAAGTGACATGACAGGATGATGGATGGCGTGTCACCTTGAGGAGACACTGGCCGAGCTGCAGACCACTACAGGCCACTGTTGAGACCAAGAAACAACAAATCCAGTTGTGTTTTAGCGAGTCATTGAAGTGTTTCCAGCAGCTTTTCCTATTGGGATAGTGCCACGTTTTTTATGGAGATGGCACAGCTTTTCCAGTCCAGACTGTGCCACTATTTCAAGCCAAAACATGATCTTTTCTGAAATTTAACCAAGTTGTTTTGGGCTTAAATGTAACCAAACATTAGCAACAGGGTTGTTGAAACATTAAGCTTTAATGTATCAACTTTGTGATAGCATGCAAACGTAACATATATGTAGTCAGGGTTGGGGAGTAACACAATACAACACCATACACAATACAGTAACTCAGTTACATATTCATTCATTTTCCTTAACCGCTTATCCTGTTAGGGGTCGCGGGGGGGCTGGAGCCTACCCCAGCTGACATTGGGCGAGAGGCAGGGTTCACCTGGACAGGTCACCAGACTATCACAGGGCTGACACATAGAGACAGACAACCATTCACACTCATGTTACATATTTAGAATACAAAATGTATTCAGCTGAAGTTTAAATTTAAAGCACTCCATGTTTGATCGTGCCAGTTCGATTGTATTGTTTCCTATCAGAATGTCTGAGTTTGCCATGAGTGATGCAGCGCTGCCATTGAGCTGAACTTTTGACAGAGGCCCTGAGCATATTTATTCCTGTTACTCGCTTTAAAAGCTGTACAATGGGCGAGGAACAGCTGATTCAAGAAGTTGAAGTGAGAAGTTATCTACACGATACTTCCTCAATTAACTGCAAAAACCCAAATAAGGTGGCAGCTGGCTGCGGGGAGATCGTGAGGAAGCTGAAAGTTTCTGGTCAATTACCATCGCTAATAACAACAACTTTCTGTGGGCTTTATTGTATGTCATTTCCAGTAAATATCTCAATACAAAATGTGTGTTTTCTGTTTAAAAAGTACAAACGTAGAAAGATAGAAAGCACCTGCTCATTAAGTAGTTACATGTCCAGTCAAGTGCACAGCTGATAGAGAGCCTACATGGTTTGTTTACATGATATAACAACATGGGCAGAGAGTGACGCTTGCTTACTGATAGGACACGGTGTAAAATTCAAGTACGAATTTCCCATAGACAGATAGTTAAAAAAGTGTGTGTAGTGCACCTGCCACATGACGGTAGCAGAAGGGCATTGTCGGTTTTTGGGCATAGAAATATAACATCCAGACAAATGAGACAACTCTGAAGTATTTGGAAAGAAAACTTAAGTATATAGGAACATTACTTAGTTTGTGTAATCTAATGGAATCCTTTATGACGCCGGAAGTCATTGCCCAAGTGCCGGTATTCAATGACTTCTAAGTGAC
>JAPZEB010000006.1:31233960-31248664 GCA_029783705.1 Chaetodon striatus
TTAAGTATATAGGAACATTACTTAGTTTGTGTAATCTAATGGAATCCTTTACAAATGACATTTTAGGGCATGTATTCAGTAATCTGCAGTGGGATTCATGTTAAAAATAACCCTCCCAACGCTGTCCGTGGTTTGAAATGTACAATGCCAACATTAGTTTCTAGGATCAGGGTTGCCAGATGATGTATGTTGCTTTGTAAAAGTCTTGTTTTAAAAAAGAGGAATGGACTAACAGGTATTTTTTTCTGAGTCTTTTAATCCACATTATAGATGTGTTTCTAAAGGGAAGGACATTCACATTTTTGGGCACCCTCATTTGGAGTAAACATGGTTTTAGTATTAATTATCTAGGTAAATTCCTCAAAGAAGTAACTGCGTCACGATTCAAATAAAGTCCTCTAAACATACTTGTGGAGAGTTCACCCTTAGAGTCACCTCTAATAACTAGTAAGCTGTATTTACTGAGAGAAATGTTCCTCTCGTGTCTTTTACTCCGTGGCCCAATTTCACAGGTGATCGGATATGTTCCTCTGGCCCCCTCTCTCCCATCTCTGTTCAATTTGTTGATGTTGCTATCTTTCAACTTTGGCCCACCTTGCAATTTGTTGTCCTGGCCCCAATCTCTCTTTATGGCCTGCCCATTTGATTTATTTATTTACGTATTTATTTATTTCACAGATCCATCATTGTTAAATTTCTTCTATTTCTGAACAGAGCGGGGCATTTCCACACGACAACACTAGCGAGTCTTGTGAGGGTCACTGCACACAGATGAATGATATTGGAAGGGAAGGGGGGAAGTCACCGCTGGGCTTTCTGTCTAAGGTTGTAAGGCCTGTACCATGCCAGTTGCCAGGGTGACAACTAGACTCCCACAGCGATGCATCATCAAGCCTAAAAGGGAGTGTGATGGAGAGGAGAGAAATTGTAGTAGCAGATTTATGCATTTTTCATCTGCAGTCATTTGGGCCACACCTAATTTAAAAAAGCACAGTGCTTCCTCTATAAGTGATCAAAATCACAGGCATAAATATCAGCAATGCAGCAAAACTTTCATTCTAAATTTCTACATGTCATTGTCACCCTGTTATACATACACTTAACCTCAGTATTCCCTCTCTTTGTCTGGCTAACACTTTGGACCAGAGCCAGATATTTAATCTTTGACCTTTAATCCAGCAACACTGTCGGGGCAAAATATCCAGATGTGCGACAGAAATCTAATGGGCATACCATTCTGAAACATACCCAGCATAGTATTGCTCAGAAAGGAATGAACCCTTTATGTAGGATATTTTTAGTCCTATTCCTGGTGAGGCTTTTGGAATAACAAGTGACTGACCCTTCTCCTCAATGCACCAATCACAGCTGAGCCACAATTCTGACAACTATCCTGGACAGATACATGACTATGAATCCCTCCGCAGATTAGCAAGACATCGAAGATGGTTCAAACATGTCTCATCAACACACAACATTTTGTACCCTGATATGAACAACAAGAAGTAAATAAATGAAATGTGAAGAGAGAAGAGACTCTAAGTCAAGGCTGCCACTTACATCGGAAAGATTTACACCTATAGCTATGCAAGAAGCCATAGGTGTAAGTAGCAGTATAAAGGTAGGCATACATTTATGGCAGCATCCAGTTAAGGTGAACTAGATGATTAATTGGTTGTCTAGAAACATTGGCTACCTTAATCCCATTGAACTCCGCTCCTCTGGTTTTCTATCACAAACCAACCTGCTAAGAAACAGGCAGATGTGATTGCAGAAGAAATTCATTAAGGTATGCGTTGCAGGAAGTGTTTGTTATCAGTGTTCCAGCTTGGCTTCACCCTGATATATTTGTGTTTTTTTTCTACGCTGTGTCCGCCATTTTGGTAGCCTCCTCTTAAATGCTGGCTTCTTACAGTCTAGCATCTGGTCGCTATGTTTTTATGAAGTCCTGGCCATGAGTGATCATTGAGAGGGATTACTTTGTATGAGTTTATACATTGTTTTTTAGGATTATCCTGCATAAGATGCTTCTTTGTTTATCTATTTTTACCCAAATGACTCTAACTAAGCTGCTAGCAAACATTCGCCTCATATTAGAGGTGTTTGATTACACAAATTTAGATTGCAAGTCCTGTTGTATTACAATTTGTTGTGGGTGAGAAAAGGCCCTATACACTGGCTGTTTCACCTTAAAGCGGGTGGTGTAACAGCGCAAAATTGAAATCTATGTAGAAGGGACAGCAGGCAGGATGTGATGGGTTTGACTTTTTGATGACATGTTATGTGCGCAACCTATCACTGGAATAAGTCAAAAGTTTCCCACAACAACAAACGAGTCGACGGTGATCCAGCGTTGTAGACGATGGTGGTCAATATAATGGCGCTGCTATTATGTATTTATCCCGACATCTGGGTGGAGAATTCTTTTCACTATATGACAGATTTGTCCCGTTCAGCCATTATTTAAATTTGCTTGTCGCCTCCTATGGTTGTATCTAACTTGAGCTATGCTCTATTGGCCCCATTAATCTCCAGTGGTATTGCTTTGTTGCGGCCGTATCCGTAGGCTTTCAGGAAACATGCACAAATGGATGAAATGAGCATAGAGTATGGACAAAAGGCTCTATCTGTCTCTGTCTCCACATCTAATGTTGGGTTGGACCAGTGGTTCCCAAGAGGTCCAGTCATGGGGTCCAGATTTGTCCTTAGTCATCAGGTTAAGGTCCACACAGTCAGATATATTTAGCGCTGACTTGCATTTGGCCATGTTGTCCAGCTAGTTTGTTATCTAGTTTCTTCTTCTCTCACTCACTCTACAGCAGGAAACTGCACTTCAAAATAAAAGCTCTGTGCCAGAAAGTGTTTTGAACAAACTTGACATGTTCGCGACTCACTTGCGGTCCACTCAGAATGGACCAGGGACCCAGCAGTTTGCAAGCACTGAGTAGGCATCACAGCCATCACTCCTCTGTGGCTTCCAGAGCACCAGAAAGCTATCGAAAATCACACTCAGGCAGCATTGCAATGGCTTTGCTGATAAAAGATCTTGGTTGCGTCCCTATCACAGGATCTCAGCGTCATCTCTGTTTTAAAAGGGCTACTGACTTTAGTATGGCATTACAGGTGACAGGCACTACCCAACTACTGCAACTGCAACCTACAGGGGCTGCTAGCTGATGTGAGTGGACTTTTTTTTTTCCTTTTGAGTCAGCATTATTACAAACCATTTGTTCTTCTTTATTGCAGAAAAAAGCATATGCCAAAACAATCCAATGCACTCTGTTAAAGAGAGTCATCCAAAGAGCCCATTTGTGAGCTGAAAAAGCTGTCATGAAGCTATGACCTAGCAGCACGTCAACACCCAAAAGCCATACATTATGCATTGCATTGTGGAGTATGCATGGCTGCTCGGGCCTGTACTCGGACAGATTTTGATGCATCAGCAACACTGCCTTCTGCACTCTCTAACTCTTGTCCATCACCCTTGCTATTCATAGAGCCCATTAATGATTTATTGAATAACAAATCGTGAGTAATGGGACCCTAATCCGTCATCCCACTGCCGTAATGCTCGCGGCTTCAAAGATGCTTTCTTTATTTAATTTCCAAGATTTTTAAATTGAATTTCACAATTACTAATGGATTAATTAAATTTCATTTCTAGGGAAGGGAACTTGGTTTGAGAGCGGATGACCTTCTTGAACTTCCACTTGCTTTTACACAGCGATTAACACAAACCTCTTCCCTGTACTGTGTTGGTATTCCTGTCAAGTGCAGCTGTATGACTCTCACTTGAATCAGTCTTAACATTCAGTTTGGTGCTGTTGACGTGTTTTATGCAGTTAGAAGACATGACGGTTACAGAGAGCCGCAGTGGAGTGAGGGCTCCTGCTTTTAATAATAGCAGACAGATTAAACCTCTTTTATTTCTCGCATTCTTAGATCAATCCATAAAACCAGATTGCCTGTGAAGAGGTATTGTGTGTGCAGTGGGGTAAAGCAATATCATTCATATTCTTTTTAATTGGTTCCCCAAGGGCACTTGATGATGTGAAAAAGACAAGCAAAAGTAGTACAGAGCCAGAGAAAATTTGGAGTTAATTTGAAATAAGCTTTTCCCCCCTATTTTTAATGAAAACATATTAAGTCTCAACCGTATTCCCAACATATACTAGGAGGAAATTGTGTGTGAGCGTAAGATATGAAGAGCAGCATCTCCACATTTCAACATTAAGCAGTTAACCTTACAGTACAGATGTCCAGATGCAAAGCTCTGACTTCTCAGCAGATGTTCTTTACCCCAAGGGAAAGGAAGACAAAGTCTGTGATGGTTTACTTTAGGGAGAAAGAGTCAAATTATTCTTATTGTGCAGCAGTGAGGGCCATAGCCAGGATTTTTAAGAGGAACTAAGGCCATTAGTCCGAGCCTCTTTGATGGTGTGCGCCCACCCGAAAGATTCTTAACAGATTTCAAAAATCTCCAAGATAGTTTTGCGTTTTTCACATTTTTCTTACTCAATTAATGGTTCAGTTAATTGGCTTACAGGAAGAGTTGGAAAGATGCTCCACATTCCTAAAACTCAACAACCTAGTGTGTAAAAGGAAAGGCAATGCTGTAATGTAAAGTGCACATCATTTGAAAAAATATGGGGAAAACATGGCATGATGCTCTTTTTGTCTCTTGTGACATCAACTGCATCCTTGTCAGGGTTACGAATCTTTTGGCACCTCACGATGTGATTCCAATTCAGAGGGTTACGATTATTGATGCATTTTGATGTATCAAAATGTTTAATTTCTTTACATCATTTATTTTTTCTCATGGTGGGACTACTTACTTGTAATGATCCATATCTAAAATGAACAGAAGAATTTACTGGTTGTCATAGCTCTTGTCCAGGTCCCTTTACCTTTTAACTTCTTTGAAGCCAAAATGTTTCCATATGCTAGTTTTTAAACCATGGGCTCCGTTGGATTGTATCTATCTGCGCTTGCTCATGCGTAGCCGTCCTCACCAAATCTCAAAAACTAGCCGAGCTTAGAGCATTAAAATGACACGTGTACGTCTGTTACATTTCACCATCCAATTGGTGCAAATGTGAAGAAATGTACACATGACGCAGTGATGCAAATTTTTAAAAAATGTTTCTGCTTTGAGACATAATCTTTCAAGAGAGAATCACATGCATCTATGATCTGATTTCCCCCCATGCCTAATACTTGTGTTGTGTGAATGCACCTGGCAACAATATTTCAACTCAGCAGGCCGTGGCAATGTCACACAAACAACAAGTCTGCTGTCTGTCTGACAGTACAGCAGCTATACTGTATATTAGAGCTTACAAATTATTGTGTACCATGGATTGCATTGACCACTCCAACCAGCTAACACTTGCAGTTTTGCACACACCGTGGCTCTGTAGGTAGACTGGGTCATCCAATAATTGGAATATAAGGGGCTAGATCCCCGACTCCTCCAGTCCACCTGTCCAAGTATCCTTGAGCAAGATACAGAACCCCACATTGCTCCCGATGGCTGCTCCATAGATGTGTGAGCGTGTTGAAGCTGTGTAGCAGGTGGCATCTTCTATTGAAGCCTCGACCACCAGCGTGTGCACGTGTGTGAAAGGGTGGTCAGAAGACCAGAGAGGCGCTGTGCAAGTGCAGGTCCATTTGCCATTTACCAACACACTGCAACTGCCCAACCCATTTTCATTTCCAGGTCTTCAAAACCAAAGCTTTGTCATGCCCCTTGGTGTGTCATAATGACACAGAGGGCACCCTTTGGTACCTCTATGTGATGCAGAGCTGAAACACATCATAACAAATGGTTATGTTAGGTGTACGACAATCTTTTGTAAATTACGTAACGTTAAAAGAAAAAGCTTTTGGCTTCACGTGGAGTACATACTGTGGTCTCCTGGGTGAAAGTCTTGTTATTTTTGACCCATATACCTCCCTTCCATCCCGCCTTGTGCAGACTTTCTTTCTCTTTGTACTATGTCAGTTGCTCTCAGCATCAAGTATAGACCTTTTCACAGGAACTGCATTACTAGGCAACAGCCTGGGTCCAAGTTTACTCCCTGACAGCTCATGCCATTCACATAAACTGCCAAACAGTCCAACAGGAAATACAAAAGGACCCATTTAGAATGTTTGTGTTGTCAGTTTGAAACAGTTTATCGCCACTGATGTGTTTACATTGGAGTTAGATGAAAGCCCAGTCCATCTCATAATGACGCTAAAGGGTGCCTTTGGTGTCATTATCACACACCAAGGGGTGTAACAAAGTATTGTTATTTGATGACCCAGGGATGAGAATGAGCTGAACTGCCCCAGCAGGTGGGGAGCAGAGCATTTAAAATGAATTAAACAGGACTTTATGGTACAAGTCAGTGCTCTGATGCAGTCGGTGTGTACGAGGCTTTAAACACTAAATGCAAATGACTTCACTGTGGAGTTCGGTCTGATGTCTTCAGCCCCAGAGTCAAAGAGTCTGACTGCCCTTAGGTTTAAGAAGTGCGCAGATGGTTATGAGACTCATGCTTGCTGTAATCCCCAGGTTATGGAACATAGTTACGTGATTAATTAATAAGCTCCACCAGGCTGAAGGTATGCTGTGGTTAGGAGCCAGGAAAATGGCCCTAACTCTCCTCCTCACAGCAGGGCTGTTCCAAGGGAGCTGGAAAATGTGCAGCAGAACCTGAAAACCCACAAATAAACAATCAAACCGTGTGTCACCAGGACTGAATAAGGAGCCCTTATTAAGACATCGTGCATCTGAATAAATGATTCAAATATGTGCAGGAGAGTCTAACTCTGAAGATGTGCTTTGCATAAAACCAACCTCGCTACTCATTCAGGCTGCAGGAGCTGGCACTAACTGTGCTGGCTTTCAGGTAGCAGGACAGCATCCAAATCCCCCCTCAGCTTTGTGAGACATGTACAAAAGATTTTTTACAGCTCACACTTTGAAATGTGTGCTAAAGTGTGATCGAATCTGGAAGACTTTTATCCAGTCCCCTTTACTGTACAATATACAGTACACTATGACACTACACAACCTATCCCCCATACAGAGAGAAGGATTCTAGACCCCGACCGGCTACATTATTTTCATTTCATTTTCAGCTGCAATAGTTCTTAATCATAATGCAGCTTCTTGCTAATACAGATTATTATGTATAACGTTTTCATTCATGCATTAAAATAATTAAACTCCTTGTACCCTGAAAAATAAGTCAACTCTATGTTCAGCATCCCATGAAATACAATATTTCAGAACTCTTACCACAGGGCTGATCAGACACTTTGAACACTTCTGGGTAGAGGTCTAGTTGTGCGATTTTTAAGTAATGTCACCATGTGACATTTGATGTTTGGACTCGTCACTTAAATGTCCCCCACAAAATTAAAATTTGCACCAAATCTTTATTAATGGCACATTTTCTGCTAAAAGCACTTGAACCACATGTTTCCAAACTGCATGATAATTTTGCTGTTAATGGTGTTGGACTGCAGTTAGAGGAAAGGGAAGGTATTTTGCTGAGTATACAATGCTCCATTTTGTTCCTTTGGTCAATTAACATGCTGGATGGTTTGTTTGTTGGACCTTTTAAGACTGACGTGCCAAGTTTCCAAATGTACACACTGATTTAATTACACCCTTGTTTGAACAGCTTTGCCTACATTACAATCTATACTATCAGCATCTTCAACGAGTTCTCATCCCAACGTGTCAAATATCATCGCTTGGTCAGTGCACTGTCACGTCTACATATGACGCACTAGGTATCCTCCAGCGTCTGTTGTTGACGTTCTGAGCTTCCATGTCAAATTACACTTGTTACATGCATCGTGTCTTTTCAAAATACACTTCAATTTACACAGGAAATGTGTAGTTTTTGCTCGTCAAATGCATACAGTCTTTCAAAATAAACTTGTAGCATTAGTAAAACCCCTCATATTTATGTTTATTTCCTTGTGCCACAAACACACGTAGTTAGGTTTCAGCAACAAAAGTACATATTGAGGTTTCAGCAACGACCTAACCTAACGATTGGAAAAAAGCATGGTTTGGCTCAACATTCACACAGCAAGCAAACAACAAGGATGAAAGTCAGGGATCTATCCACAACTCACTCCCATTCTTCTTGGACTTTTCACCCCCTTTACGTATGTTGTTATCTGGCTGCAGTTAGACGCCGCCAGACGCCACTACACAGTGACGGTGCCTGGCCATGTACCATGCTGTTGTGAAAGGACAGCTTTTTTTCATCTGTGTCTGATATAGAAGTCACTGCCCAAGTGTTGATATTTGACGACTTTAGATGAGACTGGGTAACAATCCTGAGTCTGCTCTTTAGAAAGTTTTCTCATAAATAATTAATATAGCAACCCCTGTCAACCTGTATCGTTTTCGGGCTTAAAATAACAACTTATGATCAGGTCCCACCCATTTCCAGTAATTAAACCCCACCCACACTGAGTATAGACGCAGATACAGATAATAGTGTACTAGCATGTCCCTATTCCCAAGAAAGATGATCAGAAATCATTATCTCTATGTATTTTCTGTTAACCTTCACAGTCCTGTATTTATATGTGATAGTGAACCACCACTTCTTGGTAATTAGCATTTATTCATGCTGATGCTGCTGCCTTTAAGTGGTAACCTATAATGTTCTCTCTGAACTGTTTCACTTTACACTTTAATATAGTAAGTGTCATTTACCTCTATAAAATGAAAGAGTCATGTGAGGAGATCCAAAGCATCGGGCAATTATAGAAAATTGCGGAAGCTATGAAGATAGACACACAGTTAATTGTGACTGATACGAAGAAGCATGTCTAGTGATGACACATTTCTGCAGCAAATAAATTCAATCTCCTTGCAGTGCAATGTTTGAAGTAAGTGAACTTAATGTAATTTGTCAAAGCGTTATTTATTTATTTATTTTTTAAATTTGGTTTGTTTGGGCATTTAGTGGTGCTGTTTAATTGCGTCTAAATGCAGATGTGTTGTGAATGCTCTAAATGGCCACACCCAAAAGCAGAGCTGCATCCCACTCCCCTGAAGTCTGTCTTTTAGGGGCCTTTGTAGTCTCTATGCTGTTAATTGTACAAATGCAGGTGTGGAGATAATGGAGCATACTTCTTTTCCCCGAGATCATTCAATATGTGTCAGACTTAGTGGCACACACAAAAAGTGACAGCAGTTGTATCAGGGATGACAAAAGAGAGCTTGAGAGAGAAATTTAAACCCTGCTTATTTTCACACCTCTGCACATCTGGCCAATTGTTTCGGGGAAAAAAGTGTGTGTGATTGCCGCCTTGTCTGGTTTTGAAAGTTACAAAAATAGTTAGTCACAAATGTCGCTGTTGGCGTACAATTTTAAGTCGCTAACTGCTTAAATGTGACGTGGACTGGCAGGATTTTGTCCATACAACAATGGTTGGGCCTTTTAAAGAACATAAGAACAGCAATACTGGGTGACATATTCTGTCAGTCAAAGAACATGACCAGTGTAGCTAATTCTGGTCTGCAGCTGCATTTCTGATCCCTGGAGAGTAGCTCCGTGACGGGTGGACGTGCTTCAGTGTTTACACTGTTTAGCAAGAGGAACACAAATGCAATTTTTATGCACTTTCCTCCAGCATGACATACCATCTTTGGGAATCTCTTTTTCCTCCCTAACATTTTGTTTATTGATATTTTCAAAATAGAAGAGATAGACAACACAATAATATCTTGTCAGTACAGTGGTCACAAAGTCAAAGAGCAAGTAATGAGTGAAATAGAAACAATACAAAACCAAGACAAAACAAATACTACAAACAAAAAACAGAACCCAGACCAAGACTAAGAATAGAAAATGAGTTTATTATAAAATAAGAATACGTGTAGAATGGTAAAAAAATATATATATACTAAAACTTCATATAATGGTCATTGGTGAGACAACTGCCTGTTACTTCACAATTTAATGTTGCTTAAATACAATCAATCATTCATACATTCAATTATCAATCATTTAGGGACACCTTTTCTCAAGCAGCCCCTCATTATGCACCTAATTCTTTCAAGTTTGACAAAATGAAGGACTTTTCTTATCCATAGAGTGTGTCAGAGAATTATTGGAGACTAAGACTAATACCAAGCATCTTGCTAGTAGGGAGACAAAGGCTGTAAAGCTTGTCTCAGGGGAAGAGGGTAGGACTGTGGGTGGAGTCACATGAAACAATGCAATCACAGCAATAGGTGTTTCAGTAACCTACAACAGAGATCTTAAGATTTCCTCCCAGGAGAACTGTAAACTGGGACAAGACCAGAAAATGTGTACATGGCTCGCCGGTGGTTGGCAACACCTGTCGCAAGTCAATGTATCCTACGAATTAGTGCCCCATGAATGATGTTATGATCTTCACATAAAGTTATTAATGTAATGTTACATGGGTTAGGTTTACGACAAGAAGCATGGTTGGGCATCATAAACTTAGGTTTAAGAAACAAAACATCGTTAGGTGTTGTAAAGTTACTATGATAAGGTTTAGGGAAAAAAATAACATGGCAAGGACGTACTTTAAAATGACTCAAAGTTTACGCAGCTCCGAACACCTGTCTTCTAGGGAAGGTCCTGAGGGAAATTGCTGTTTTTTGTGACTCTTCCAGCACTCCAACCCACCCCCTTACAGACCACTTGGGACATACCTTGTGTCCTCCATTAGCACATCGGTCACATGACCGAAGCCTTCCAAAATATGTGGGTTACCTATAAAGTCCTATGGGACTTGTGTGGGACATGTATGAATTTGGTTGCATTACTGTTAGAAGGAAAATATTCAGTTTATGAGAACAGCCCGCAAGTCGGGTTCACATCTTGATCCTAGAGACCCTAACCTTTGTCAAATAATTTTGTTGTACAGTTTTCCACTGGATCAGTCAGTGGTTTGCACAGATAGATGATGTGTGTACTTTATCAAGGGCATCCTTCCAAAGTTCCTCAGGAATCTCCCCTCCTAGATCCACTTTACAAAGGGCTTTAGCTGAGCTCTATCTTTGGAAATCTGAGCTCTGCTACAATTTCAAGTTCTGAAATCTGACTCGTCTGAGTATAGATTATATGATTGAATCACCAGTGGCACCATCATAACAGGTTGAAAGGATCTCAGTTGCTTTAATCAGGTATTTGTGTGAGTGGAGTTTAGAGCTACCATTGAGACAGGTTTTATACTATTTGTGGCTCTAAAGATTGAGCACGAACACAGGTGGGCCTCCTTACAGGAGAAGCTCCATCAATACATTCACCAAGTGAGCAAGCACTCAAGGTCAGTGCATAAGTGCTGCATTGAAACAACAAAATGAAATATCATTCTCAACATACACCACTACTCCAGGATCTTTAAAGCAATGCATGTAAGGTCTGAGGTCAGGAAGTAGGGAGGAACACCTGGAGAGCAGCATCACATCTGATATCATTCTAAGGATTCGGCCTGCCTTACCGACTTGTGAGCACACCTTGTGAATGTTGTTTTCCATATTTTTTATTTCCATGTCTCCATGGTAGCTGAGTAAAGATGAATGGGGAGATAATGGGGAACTACTTCATGTCCACACGCTTACTGCAGGCCTCCCTGTTAAAGTTGTTTCTTTTCCCAGCCTTTAATGCTGCATTAGCGCCATGCAGAAAATAAATGGGCCCCAGAACAGGTTTGAGTAAAAGGAGGGGAATTTTAACTATTCTTTTTAATTCTGTTTTATGAGCCACGGCAGATTCTCCTAACAACAATTGCACTCGGCAGATAATGATGGCTTAAATATACACTCAACTGGGGCCTCGTAATTAAATGATTTGAGGGGCTATGCAGCGAGCTGTGATTGTGTGCCAGTAACTGTTTTGTTTCTGATAATGCTAATACTGGGCATATGGAGCATACAAGAATTTTCTCCTAGTTTGGCTGGTGTAGAGAGGCAAAAGTGACATCGCTTTCATTCACGGTGGTAATGGAAGGTTCCTTGCTTGACTAAAGCTCCTAAAAAGCATGGCATTTGAATTGTTTTGGTTACTTGAACTTTAAGAGGGATTTGACATGCGTGCTCATTCAATGAATAAAAATGATGTGAAGTGAGTGTGTGAGCGAGCAGAGGGAGCTGTGCCCTGTGATGCTGTGTTGACTTGCTCATCAGAATTTCACAAGAGTTATTTTGATCTACAGCATCGTTGTCTGGTACTTTTCACACCATGCTGTGAAATTTGTGTCATTAAAAAGATGGATCATTTTTGTCAGTCTGATCGTTAACTGTTCCCAAAGGATGTCAACTTTTATTTTGGTTGGTAAATGCGAGCAGTTGGTTGGCTGCCCTGTAATAGTCGGTAGATGGTAGTGATGCTAACTGGGAGCTAACTAAATGACAGAGGCACCTAGGCTACATTTAGACTGCAGGCAAATCAGTTTTGTCTCTCAAATCAGATCTTGAAGATGGACTGTCCGCACTGTTATTTAATGTCACCGACATATCTGCATGGGTTACTGTGGCAACTGTGGCCCTCTAAACAATCAAGCTGTCAACTTGTGGTTATTTATTTCAGTTTTTTCAGCATCTGTCCACAGAATTTGTTCTCCATGTCTTCCTCTTTAGCACTCTGACAGTAGCAGCATGTATTCTCCTCAGCACTTCCGTCACTCTGGATGTGACATCATCGTGTGGTGTGTTCAAAGACACTTCAAAATCCAATTTGAGCATCCAGATTGTCCAAAGTGAGGCCCATCTGTAGGAATCCAATAGACCCTTTTAGGGCTGATGTCACGATGTTGTCAGTTTGTTAGCTGGAGGCAAAACGCGACTCTCCACCGCAGGGCTGTAGGCTATGTAGGTTGTTGTCTTGTTGTTTTATTGGGTGCTAGAATAGAAGTCATGGCCACTGTCTGTCTACAAAAAGACAACTATGGTTAAATGCGATAAGACGAAAGGACTGGACGGAGGCTATCATCAAACATGCTCACATGTGCAGCGCACACTTCATATCAGGTTAGGAAAAAAGTCATCATCATCTGTCTTCATTGTCTGAAACAAGCCAAAAGAACTCACTAGCTAGCACTAGCTAATGTCTGTGGAGAATTGTTTTGCCTCCAACTAAGCCCCACCCACCTAAAAAACATCATACTGTTTACTAACCATAAAATGGTCTGTTGCTCCACGATAGGATATTGTCATGATACTTAAGTCAGGGTTCAATATGTTGAGTATTGCGATAACATATGGCGATTGATTGTGGTTATTTGTTAACATGTTTTATCTAATAATAAAGTTTTCAGACTGTTTTTTTTTTTTTTTCAATTATTTTTATCTCAGCAAAATATATCCAGTGGAATGAAAAAGCAATTTTTTTTCCTCTTGGCCGACTAAAAGTTTTACTCGTACTGGGGGTTTTTGCTGTCCAGACTTTTTGAAATCAGTCTGGATACGGTTTGCCAAAATAACAGGTTTGGGCTGGCAGTGTGAACAAGGCCTTAACTTTGCAACAACACTACCTTCAGAACTGGGTGAAGCTCCAATATGACACCTTACCTCTGTAGACAAAATTGGACCTGTTTCAACTTCAACCTTGTTTGTTGGTGACCTTTCAATGTGCAACTGTTGTGATGACAGCTGTCTGTGACACTTGAATTGGAAAGGCCTAAAAGCTTTCACGCAGCCAAACCCAATCCTCATGTTCTTACACGTCCTATTCTCTGAAGGAGGATCATTGCCAGTGTGTTCTTCTGAATATATTGAGGACTGGGCAAAATTGCAAGCCCTTGCCTTGATTGGTTGAATTTGCATCAGTCCTTCCTATTGCAATATGGCAGATCCCGGGAGGTTCTGTTTGATTGTCTCCTGGCGAACTCCCTCATGGAGGACTTCAGCCCATTCTCCCACTCCTACTTCTGACAGACCTTGGACATGCTGGCACTTTTAAATGAAAAAAGCCCTCCTCTGAGTCAGATCAAATCACAGTGAGGCTGGTGCACACAGATCATCCCTCAGAGCTGCAGAAACACAGAGGCTTTTACTCCAAGCAAGCCCAGTGAATTCACAGAGGACCCTAAAAGCCATGTAGCCTGTCAGGCTGTATTTATAGAATGTCCCCTAGGCAGCCATGTCCTGATTCTGGGAAAACACAATATAATATTTATATAGTGTGAACAGAACAATGTAGGGATCAGACTTTATGTTGGGGCAGATGTAGACAGTTTGTCTATAAATCAAGCGGAGAGTTATGAACTCTTGATAAAATACTGCTGTGGCCACATTGGGGAGTAGAATGAACAGCACCACGGAGCAGCAGACAAATACTGTATACTTTGGTCTTAAGCCTCAACATAACATCTTCAATTTGGTCCCAGAGCATTGGATTATACCCTTGTCTCACAGGAAGACACCAACCAGAAGCACAATTATCACATTTAGTGGCGTTCGTCACAATGGAACGAAGAAAATAGTGGAAATAATAGGTGTCAAGACTGAAACCAATAATATCCTGGCGTCTGTTACATCAAGACATGTGATTTAATTGGAAACGCCACGCTGGCGTTACAAAGTATGAAATATTGATATCACATTTTTTGTGTCACTCCTCAGAAATGTGTTTTGTGTTTACCTCACCAGCTGCTGTTACCAAACAGTCTAAAGCCCCGCGGGCTTTCTTTCCATGCGGCTAGA
>JAPZEB010000006.1:31303665-31319080 GCA_029783705.1 Chaetodon striatus
GGGTGGTTGGTGAATTCACTCCCCCTCCTTTGAATCGTGGCAGCTGCTGATATACTGGCCCGTGTGCGTCAGTGGAGGTTATTCCAGCAACAAGTTGACTTTGGCTACCTGCTGAAAATGAACTGGAGCAGCTCAGTGGCTGGTTTTAAAAGGGTAAAGTTGCTTGGCTCGTGACTCCAGCCTTCTGGATGAATGTGCCGAGCCTGACAGGTCAGCCAATTTGGATGTTTCTTGGCGAAAGAGCAGAGGACTGTGGGTATCCTCGCGCTCATCACCGGCGACGCTTCCTGTCAACACGTGTCCATCAAGTGCAGCCCTGTTGTCACATTCTGCAGCTTTCATTTTGGAGTGGGCTGATTCACCGGCGTTCTGACAGCTGGTACTTGTGTAATCTCTGTGTCCGCTCTTTCAAATGACTTTTGGCCTGTTTGCTGCTCTCCTCACTTCCCTTGTCTAAGGCCAGCCTGGAATAGCTTAATATTTGATTGGTTGATGTACTGCTCCAGATCCTCTTGTTGGGCTGCTCTGACGTATTGCATTTCCTCGTGCTAAATAGCTCCTGAAGAAAAAAAAAAACCAGTATCAAATTAGCTGCTGACTGCCTAGCTTCTTAACTATGTCTTTGAATTGCTCTTTAAATTGTCATTATTGCTAAACAAATCAGGCTTTTAATTAAGACGCTTAACAAGTTTGTAGCAGACATATCAAATGGGCTAAATTACCACCTTCAGACGAGCTCCTGGTTGCTGTAATGCTAACAGATAAAATGTGTGCTGATTGATATTGCATTAAGAGATGTCTTTTAGAAAGCACTGTGATATTAATGTAAGTAGATCAATGCGGTCCTTAAATGCAGAATATACAGGGCTGAATTAAATAATGTATGACTTCAGTGGTAGGCAGCTCTTCCTAGAGGACTCACAATGCTACTTAGGGTTACAATAGGTCTGAGCAATGTGGAGAAAATCAAATATCACAATATTGTAGGGATGCATGATATTGAATTTTTTGTCGATATCCAATATTTGACCAATGAGCAATACCAATATCGATAGATCCACTTTTTCCCACCCAGTTTTAGTGATCATCAAGTCTCTTCTGTAGTGGAATTAACAGCATATTATGCATGCATAGTCTTATTGTGATGGCCCACCAGCAGATGGAGACATGAAATACAATACTTTTAATATATGTAATATTCATTCAGCCAATTCTGATTTTTTTTATATTAAAGCCAATATCAGACGATATTGACGTACTGATATGATTGTGCATCCCTACAATACTTTTGATCAAATACTTTAATATTGTTGCGCTCATAATTTAGGTGATTCTTCAACTATTCTGATTTTTGTATCCCTGTCAGAAATAACAAAAACAAAAACGCATTTCTTACTTTCTATTTTTTGTCACACATACTTGACACCAAAAGGAACATACACAAATTAAATGACAGTTCAGAAATTACTATTACATAAAAAGTGGCCTTTTATGTGTGTCCTTTGCATATTCCCTTTGTCTCTGTTCCAGATTTTGGACATTTAACCCAGCTATGTTTCAAATTTAATACTGATTAAATATTAGTTTGAAATTCAAATGACGCACAAACACCCATTTTATTTAAATGTGTAATGTGTTGGTTTTAATAAGAACACCTTTCCCTTGGGGTTAGTTATTTCTACCACACTGAGTTAGGATTTCGAGGTTGTTTGCTGGAGAGCACATGGCTGGAGGGCAGTTAGCTCCATAAAGGGAACCAAAATAAGAGGAAATCAAGATTTTTTTTTTTCTTAAATCAAAAACATATTTATTTGCTGTCATTCCCAAATAACTAATATTTTCTTTAAATGTACAAATAATAAGAGAAACAATATTTTATGTCATGTATTTTGTATATATTAAATGCTAACATGTACATTAGTAATATTTATTGAGATGGAATAATTTGGTAATAGAAATAACAATGCCAGTGTTATACAACTGGAAACATTGCATCAATACATTTCCCTTTTTAAACAGTATTTCCCTGATTCATTTTACGGTTACACTCAAATCCTTTGTTCATTTCAATGGACGGATATTTTTGAAGCTCCTGAGTTCAAGACGAATTTCCCAATGGGGACAATGAAGTATACCGTATCGTATCGTATCCTCTTGTATCCTCTTGTATCGTATTGTATCATATTTTGAAAAGATCCTGAGTAAAACCTATGAATCTTTTTATATGGTATTTGACATGTATCGGTAGTATAACATCTCATATTTACTTTAAACTCAGTTTAAACACAAATTACATACTACAACAGTATAATTTATTGATTGAAAGTATGTGTATTCTCTAAGTATTCTCTAAGTATGTGTTACTTTTTCTAAAAAATATTCCAGACTATGGATGATAAAATAGTCCATTTAAACAATAAATCACTATATACTGTATATACACACATTTTGCCCAGGCCAATGTGATAACATGTTTTTCTGAGAATTAAGAGAAAACTGACCAACTGACCAGTTCTCGGACATACAGTAAGTGTTGAGCTTAACATTGTTCAGGTAAAATGTCTAAATGTGTTAACTCTTTGCTTGTGTAAATTTAATTGGGAGTTCAAGTGTCAGTTTGTATGAGCTACGTAAAACCCCGAAAAGTAGCCCCACTAACAGTGGAAGAGTGAGAGCTTACAGCAGTTAAACTGTCAGCTGAGTAAGAAATAAAATCTATTATTTGATAGATTCCACAATGCAGAACTAATAGATTATTTGATTGATGAATAGGTGGTGGTAGAATTCCCTTGTCTAGTTAGAAGTTGACTGCTAAGTTTTATTAAAAAAAAAATGAAGAGGCAGAACACCTCCTGTGACTACACCACACTGGTGTCTTTTATCTTGAGTTTCTCCCTCTGTGAACATTAGCACAAAATGGCAGCATGTAGAAGGAATCCCTGGCTCTCTGACTCAGACAGCAGAACTTCATGTTTTAGACAGCTCCAAAATATTCGGCAATCGCACTCCACTGTGGCTTCACTGGAAATCTTGATGTGATGTCTCTCCATGCATGCTCGGCTGGATGTGTGGAAATCAGAACAAATGCAGCAAGCAACAACACAGGCTCTAAAATCCATAATGCTTTATTTAGTCTTTTTCCCATCGGTGCGTGCTGCAGTTCTCCTCGCTTATGGCTCCAGCCTTTGATTATTTCAATAGACCTGGTCTGCTTTTGATTGTAATGATAGATTTAAAATGCTTATTCTCTGTTCGGAGACAATTGGCGTAATACGTTTTCTGATTGTCATAGCCTTAATGACCTCAGGAGGTGAGCGCTAAAATCCTCAGTTGACCCTAGTTGATGGTAACGGCTCCATTTGTAGGAGAATATAGACAGACTCCTTTTTTTGTGTGTTTTGTATTCATCGTGTTTCAGTGGAGGCAACAGCACTGTACAGATAAGTGTAATCTCTATCATTAATAACGCTTAATTTCTTTAAAATCACCAAACAACTCTACATAATTTCTGTACTTTGTCTCTCTGTAATCTAGCTGCTGTGAAATTAAATAGCCTGATGATATATATTATGTAATTTCATTGTTACAATCCACACTTTGTGGTGAACAAAGCCCTCATTTGGCTTTGGAAGTGGCGGAGGGTGTGGGAGGTTTGATTTCAGCGGGTTTGTGAGGTGTGCGCAGATGACAGCTTATTCAGATGTGACAGTTTCATCTGTGATTTGTGTCAGTCACGGAAATGTCAGCTGTCTGTTTTCAAAGCTGGTAATTTCCATGTTCTCCTGTGTGGCTTGTAAATTGAATAACAGGGATGTATTCCATTTGGAGTATTTGAGTAGAGGACTTTCTTATGCAGACGTGTGACGTGGCTTTGACTTCTTTTGATTGACTTGAGACTTCACTTGGACTCGGACGTAGACTCGCCCCAGTTCTGGTGTCCTAGCAGGACAAAGAAACATGAAACCAAAACCTCCTGTGAGGATTCTCCTGAAGAAGACATCAGTGACAGTTGCGTAACCACCAGTGATACATATAGCTCATGTTTATGCTGTCAGCTGTCAGTTTACCAACTCCACCCTGCTTCTCCACTTCTATCATTCTCTTTTAAGTGTCGACAACACAGCTGTCTCCCCTTTTATCTGTTTATCTGTTGATTCTCTCTTTTCTATCTCAAACACTCGCTGTGCTGCTCTCTTATCTTTGGTTTGTGTCCCTTGAGTGTCTGCCTTTGCCCACTTTCTCCTTCCTACGTGATCTTTGTTTGCAGTTTGCAAGTCAGCCTCTTAACGCCACCTTACAGAAGGACACTGCGGTACATTCCCAATCATTATTGTGACCTGTTAATCACCTATGTATTTTTTCAGTTTTCATTGAATGAAAATTCTTAAACTTTTATTTGACCTTTATTTTACCAGAAAATGTCTTGAAATTTAAAAATTCCTTTTCAAAAGTGTCCTGGCCAAGACAGGTAGCAAAACAAATTACAGATAGAGAACATAGAACATAAATACAAAATCAAAACAATGCAACTCAAAAGGAAGCAGATCAAACACAAAAAGAACATGAAATGAGATTACTACAAAGAGAAACTAAAAAAACATACATTAATATATGCTATCACTGAACCATAGAAACAAGAAAAACAAGAGCAACCACAAACAATTGAAAAGACCAGCTAAAATACACCCTGAGAGAGGATTCCACATCGGTGAAGCTGCATATATAGATTCATTTGCAAAACTCTGTACATACCCTAAGTATAGACAATAAGAACATGTTCTGTGTAGAGAGCATAGCCATTTGTATTATTTTGCTTAATGTACACACACAAATATGCTGGAAGTAATCCAATAATAGCTGTGCAAACAGGAGGATGCCAATGAAAAACTCCATGAAAATTCAAATTTGAGTGTCTGCCTTTACCCACTTTCCCCTTCCTACATGAATCTGTGTTTGCAGTATGCAAGTCAGCCTCTTAACTGCACCTTACAGAAGGACAGGTTGGGACACTCCCAATGATTATTGTGATCTTTAAATCACAATTTTTTTTTCTCCCATTTGTCCCCAATCAAATCTGTCAGACTATATTTCATTTTAATTCTCATAATCAAGAACAATAATAACCTTTATTTATACAGCACCTTCACATGAAAACAGACACCATTACCATAAAACAGAGAAGCAAGGCATTTCAGTATAAGAGGATATTTAAAAACAGTTAAAAACATAAATTAACTGATTTGACAATCTTCATTTAAAGTGGTGGTGATTTGAGATCCTATTAATCCACATCTCATATAGTATTGTGTCACCTTCTAGGCCTTTTAACGTCAGATTCTATAATTTCCAACAGGCACAGACTCACCAACAAACACTGATTAACTGAAATGAGCATCTTTCAGATGATGCCTGAACATGTTCTCAAGAGGTAACCCCAAGCCATAAATCTTAAAATCATTTTTTTTTAAATCACAAGATGAAATAAATAATAAAAAATCATAAAATCATAGAATTGAAAAACTGACAGTTGGGAGATTTGAAAGCTTCACCTTGGCTTTTGTGAAAAACATGCACTTTGTTTTATTGGCATTCAGGATGAGCTTCAGGTTGAACAGGAATTGCTGAACAGCATTAAAAGTTGAAGCTGGCAAAGGGCCTGAGTCTCAGTAGAGGCAAAACAATAAATAACTGTGTCATCAGCATACAGATGAGCACATGCATCACGCACATTATGGTCGAGGCAATTTCGGTAAATACAAAAAATGGAAGCCCTAATACTGAACCCTGGGGCACCCCATCAGCAATTGTAAGAGGGGCTAATAACATGCTGTCCTCTGTACTGTACATGCTGTACATACTGCACTCTGCCCAATAAGTAATATACAAGCCAACCAACTGCTGTGTCTGATAAACCAATTTGATGTCATCTGTTCATCAGTATTTTGTGATCCACTGTTTCAAAGGCCTTAGACAGGTCAATAAGTCAGTGTGTGTTTATGTTCTGCTTCTCTGTCATGTTTATGCTGCAGGGAAATAAGCGTACCTATGAGACGTCATTGTTTCCTAGTGACGAGTCAAATGCTGCGTCTCCACAGGGCACACGCAGCTCCAAAGTGACGGCTCTCTCACTCTCTATTCTTCTCAATTAGTAGCCAGCGGAGGCCCCGCAACAACAATAAACAGCAGTTTCCATTAGAGGATATACTCTTTGGCTGTGTGCGGCTCAGAACCCTCACTTGTCCTTTTCCGCTGACTGTGAACTAGAATTAAAAATAATGAGGTAATTTAAGCCATTAAGGGACACGGGCAGAAAAGAATCACCTGAGAAAGTGAGGTAGAAAGTAAATGCTCTGGTGAGAAGTGAGTCTGTCAAGGCTAGATTTTGTGTTTCATTTTTATTGCAATTGGATTTCATCACTATGGTGATGAAATCTCATTCAAATTGTCCTCTGGTGATGTTTCAGCGATCCAGCACCTGACCAGATGTGGTTGAACAGGCAAAAGAAAACAAAAACTTTTTTTTTTTTTTATCATCCGCCCTTTGATTTATTTCAGTGCAGCGTGCAAGGCACAACAACAGAGAGCAGGGTTGAGGTTGTGGCAATGGGAAGAGCTCAGACTCAAAGAGAGTTGATAGGGCTGGTTGGTGTATTGACTTTTTAAGGTATATATCAATATATTTTAATACGAGATACAGGATGAGAAAATACTGTTTATATCAATATAGTTTGATGTGGTGTTACATAACCCGTTTCTTCCATAAAGCTGTGCCAGTGTTTGCATCTCTCCTCTCACACACTCGACCCCTCCTCCACTCGCTTACAAGTTCTCCTGTGACATGGAGGGAGACACAGCGTCGGTACTCTGTTTTATCCAGTCTGTTATTGTTGTTGAAATCAACTGATTCCCAGAGACAGGCCTATTTTCCTTTTAATATAGGCTAGTATTCATTTTAGATAATTTTTCATTTACATTTTGCAGCTGTATATTTTCAGACAGGGAAGGAAACCCTGTCTTTGCCTTTTATTTTGATCACAATCTGTTTTAATAAAAGTGCCTGGGATGGCTCACATGTGGCTTTGACTTTCAGCTAAACATTTAGCCAGCTTTGTGGAAAAATAGTATGTTTTGCGTTGCCATTAAGCCTAAAAATACCTAAATCTGATTTTTGGTCCATATCACCCAGCCCTACAATTGGACATATAAGTCTACCCGCTAAGGCTATGCGTATTTTTCCATTAGGAGCTGACGATGAATGGTTGTCAATCTGTTAGCCATTAGATTAATGTGTGTATGATGAAACCAGAAGCTAAGCCTTGTGATTGCTTTAAGAACATCAGAAATTGTCCTGATGGAAACTGACAAATGGGACCAAAATACCAATTGCATTTCTTCCAGTAGTCTTTGGAATGTTAAAGGAGGTTCACTTCACCCCAAAATCAAAAATCCATATTTTTTCCTTTTACCTATGGTGGTGCATTGGAGTTACTGGATGTAGAGATGTCTGCCTTCTCTCCAGTATTATGGAACTAAATGGCAATCAACTTGTGGTGCTCAAAGTGCCATAAAAATATGTATTCGAAATATTTAACAGCAACGTCTCTTTCCAGAAATCATTATCCAGTTACTCAAGATAATCTAATGACCTTGTTGTGAGCAGTTTCATGCAGGAACTATTTTCTTTCTGTCGAACTACTCCCACCAACCTTATCACTGCACAGAAGGAAGTGTGCATCTACTGCTAGCTCAACTAGCACCGCTGAGCTAGCTAACATTACAGCTAAGCCAAGGAGGACGCCATTAATGCAGAGTCTTTCACAGATTCATTCATTTGTGGCGGCCTGCCACGATTAAAACATCTGCCGCCACATTGTGATTTCCTATTTTTGGAGCTGGACTGTTCATTAGGAGAGCTGATGGAATATATGTATTGTTCAATTATTCATCGTTCCATAATCTCAAAGTGCAGAGTGTACTCTGGGTACAGACGGTGCAGTGATAGTGAAACTTTACCATTAACTGTGCGAGGTCTAAAAGTTTGCTTTCACTCACAAACAGCTGCTCCTCTCATCCATCGATCTGATCTGGTTGAAGGTGTAGCTTGGTAGCAAGAAAATAGTTCCTACATGAAATTGCTCACAGCAAGGTCTGTGGAGTATCTTAAGTAAGCAGATCATGATTTCTGGAAAGAGACATTGCTGTTGAGTTTGTCAAATGCATTTTTTGGCACTTTGTGCATCCTGAGCCAAGTGCTATCTAGTTCCATTATATCAGAACGAAGGCAGACATCTTTATGCCAACACTCACACCAAAACAATCTAGAGTGATAAGTAGCACTACCAGCAAGAGGAAAAAAATATGTATTTTTGATTTTGGAGTGAACTGTCTCTTTAAGGTGAGCTCAGTGGCACTCCCATGGTAAGTGACACAGAGACACACGTGGAAACACTTGTTTCCCCCAGTGATGTCAAAAGACTTTGAAGTCTTTGGTATGATTCACAGCAGCGGTTACATTTCCAAAGCATGCAAGGATGTCTAACTCCAGTTTTCACCTCATGGTTAGCGGTTAGCATGTGTCAGGTTTGTGTGCAGCCTGAGGAAGAACTGCCTCAGAGACTCAATTTGCAGTCAGAAGTTCTCCTGCTTGCTGCTGCCCATTAAGCGTGTTGTGCAACTGCAAGGAAGCAGCCAAACTGGGCGAACCTTGCCTGGCTATTAATTCAGTGTATTCTGGCCTCTGGGTTATGATGGACAACACGAGTCTTTTGGGGGTCCAAAATTGGATTTTGAAGTAGAAATGATGCCCTTGATGAGTGTTGAAGCCGCTGCCAACACTTGTATTCCTGGAAGTAAAACCTAGATCATCTGACCACACGTTACGCTTTACGCTTCTTGACCTCCTTTCAGCAAAAATAGACCAAAGGCGAATCAACGACAAGCCTTTCAGCCTTGAATTGTTTCAAGACTTTTTTTCAAGTGGTCACACCGAGCAAAATCAAAGTGAAGCGGACAATTCCCTGATGAGACAATGGGGTCATTGCTGTCATCTGGATTAGATGCAATAACCATTTTTCTCCACGGGTTTCCAAATCTCCCCATTCTTCATCCCTAAACCATTACCATTAAGTATAGCGCTGCACTCGAGGAAATTCTACCATTTGTCAGGGGGGGTTTCATCTTCTTTTATCTCCTCACCCATCTATTACGTCAAACACCACAGTGAGCTGATGGAGGTCCAGTTCCAGAGCTGACCGAGGGGAGATTAGCACACCCGCACTTCCTGTCACTCTTGACCTCCTGCTGCCAGGGCTGCCTCACGAGCGAGAGCACTGGCACTGAAAGAGGACACACCGAGAGAGTGAGGAAAGAGTGAGGGAGAGACAGAAAAGGCCAAAGGCAAATCCCCACGGTGCTGCGGATTTGCTGATTTCTGTGGAGCTGCAGGAATACAAACTGTATACGCCGAGGCCACGGTGACAGGAAGCGAGCCGACAATCGATGAGGTTTGATGAAAAACAATTTGAGCAGAGAACGAAATGGCAGGAGCTTTTGATATGGCTAATGGCATGCTGCCCACATGCACCCACGCCTTCACGGCGCCAGGATGAATGTGTCTGTGTTGTCTCAAGACATGAGAAGGTCTCTATGCAGCTGTTGAGTATCACAGCTTAACAATTACCGCTGTGCAACAGATATGTACGTTAGCTGATTCTGCTCTGGCGAGAGAAGGATTTGTTATCTCCAAAGCACCTTCACAGAAAGCGCCAGACCTCAGGTACAGAATAATGGACACATTATTTAGATCATGATAATGAAGTTGGTTTTCTGTCCGTGACCGTCAAGTTAATTCTAATGTAAATGTCAGTCCACTGGACCAGTGCCAGGCTCCAGGCTCAATTCTGATGTTATTTACCAAAGGCTCTGTCAACCCGCGGTTGGTTACCTCCTGAGTGGCTCTCTATTGGCAGTGCCATTAAATATCAACATTTAAAAGGGATTATTTGGTTGCCACCCTGATGAAAATATAATGACGCCGGTCAGCCTGCTTTATATTGATCTACATTCATTAAAGCAGCTCACAAGTTTTATCAGAACATTAAAAGTAGTAAGAAAGAGAAAGAGGTTTGTTAAGTTCTCTCCAGTGGTGGTGAAAGTAAATTTTGACTTTTAGTTTTCAAGCACAAAGACAAAATGCAGGCAAATATTATCTCTGTCTGAAAAAAAAAAAGGATCTTGTTTGTGCAAAATGACTGAAGTCTAAAACACCAAACAGAAGACATCTCACAGAGGTCAGTGTATTTAATTTCTGCTGAGCAGTTTGTAGAATTTAACACACTGCCAATGACGTTATGCACCAATTAATTCAGTGAGGAGCACCTTTGGGATAACAGACATAACCACCAGATGGGTTATGTGGAAGTCTGTATATTGCCTGATGAACTAGAAGAGCACATGTTTATGTTACGTCATTATTGGACTTTTCAACTTTCACTTTCATTTGAACAGTGCCATGTAAGAATCTAAAGTAAGAACTGCAAAACTATTTGAAGCTAATAATAAACAACAGTGTAATAATGCTTCTATATTTGTTATCTATGACAGCGAACAGAACCGTAGGCTTTCTTAGGAGAGGAAAGTGGAAAGCCATCTTTCTTCTTTGTGTTATTGGACATGTTGTGTTGAATGAAAGGAGATATCCATCCTTCCACTGTACACCACTATTAATCTGCAACACAGGAGCATGAGGTTGAATCACAGAAAGCAGTGGAAGCTTTGAGCTTTACCACACAACCATATTTTTTCCACCTTATTGGATTTGATCTTCCTTACAAATTCTGACAGTGACATTCACAGCTGGCAGCTAATGTGAAATTCACACCTAGCTTTTGCTTTTGTTTACAGTGCTTGGTATTGTCTTCACCAGCTGTATCCACTTGCGGTGATTCTCGCTGTCATGTTCGCAACAAAGCATTGTCTTACTCTCATGTGATGAGTTCTGTAGTATCTTTGCTCGCCTTAAATGTAATGGTAAACTAGCAGGACTTTTCTGAATGTTTATGAGGGAAACAGTGTAAACATCTCATGGTACTGTCTCTGGAGAGTTCTGCAATCATAAACACAAGAGTGGTGCTTATGCATAGCCCCTCTAACAGCTCAGAGTTTGAGGTTTTTACTCTGTTTTTGTTTTTATTGTATTTACATAGCTGGAGTTTATTGCTGATAACCCCTTGTTGAGTAACTTTTGTTCAGTACAACTCAATCAAAAGTTTCCTCAAAAGTTCTAAATACAGTACACCCAGACACCACATCTTCCTGTAGTTCATATTGTGATACAAGACATTTTCTAACAAGCAGTCAGCCTACGTGTTGTAGGTATTTAGTGACTGTCAACTCAATGTATCCTCATAGAATGTATGATATACTACAGATTGGTGCCCCACGAATGAGCCCTAAACATAGAGTTACAGAGGTAAGATTTAGGAAAAGAAACATGGTCAGGACGAACTTTAAAATGACTCAGTTTACTTAAATTTCACATTACCAAACACCCATCTCTTGGGGAAGTCCTGGCCGAAATGCTGTGGTTTTGTGACCCATCTACCTCTTGAACCTGCCTCCTTACAGACCGCTTGGTACCACTTTCTTGTTTACTCCCATCAGCGCATTGCTCACGTGATTGCAGCCTCCCAAAATATGTGGGTTTCAGTCTATTCCTTTTTGTAGAAGAACAAAGCTGTGAAGCTACAGTCCTCACATGGCCTCAAACTCTGAGCAAAACCAGCTGATTTCTACATTTGAGCTTACAAACAGACAAACCACCTGCCTTTCCACACCTATAGTCCAAGTGCCAAGATAATATGTTCCCCACCAGCCAGGATTAGTAACTGTAATGCTATTACTGGATTTTAAATTGTAGTCCTGTACACTTCTTGTTGCTGGAAAAAGTAATTGTAATTACTGTAATATGCTACAAACTAATTACTGCCCAACACCACTGATAAGTTCTAATCATGTTCTTCAAGGACTGGAAATATTGGGAGATTGGACTTAGTGTTTTATTGGACTTTAATCAGAGAGAATACACAGTCAAATAGAAGAAAAACAAAATCCAAACATAAAATGAAAACAGAGGATTTATCTTCTTTGCAACCAGAAAACATATGCACAGAGTATGATTACAGATGGGGCATGAACACTTCATAAAGATGAAATTTAATTTCATGGGACAGAGGCGTGCAGATTGCTTGCTTACTTCTACCTACTGGATCGGTCTGCGGTATACTTTAAACGTCTCTGGTGATGAATGATTGATGTATCCCTTCATCTCTTTGATTCAGAGGACGATACAATATTTTGACAACCACTGACAGGATTAGCATGAAATTTAGTCCGAATATTCATGTTTCCCCCAAATGGTTGAATCCAACTGTTCAAAATGTCCCAGTGGTACACAATAAACCTCAAAATCAAATGGACAGATTGTTATAAAAGTGTCAGTATGCTGTTTGTTCCATCCAACCCATTTTCATTGTGTGGTATAATGAACAGAAGCTTTTAGGGGCACTAGCAGGCTCCGGGCTTTAATCTTGTTTCCTCGTAGAATCTTCATGCTAACAAAGCGCTGACTCCACAGGAGGAGAGCGATAACAGACTTCATAATAATCCATTTTTAAACCAGTTCCATGCCTTCGAGTTGAGTACTTTGACAATTTACTTTTCAACCAGCTAAACACAAACTCCATAGTGAAGTTTTAAATTTGCAGGATCTTGAAAAATATTTTTGAAATTCAAGTTGTTGCAGAAACAGTTTGCTTGATTCAGAGGGGAAAAAAAGAAGTCAAGCTGATTGATGTGATAGCAGTTAAATCCAAGAATTAAGCTGTTTGTTATTTGGTTTGGTTGTCAACAATGCTTATATAAACTGTTTCATATTCATAAAATGTGTGTTAGGTATCAGCGTGGGGTTTGGAAGAAATGGTAACACTAGTGAAATGCATTTGCAGGGCACCTTTCCAATCCTGAGTTCAGTTTGACAGGTACAAAGTAAGAATTAATAAACTCTTGAGGGCGCAGAGGGTGAAAAGAAGGCTATGTGTGATGATTAATCTTTCCCCCTCAGCAAAGTTGTCTTCATCCCAACAAGTAGAGGCTCTACAGTTCCAGGCACACTGTATTATTTGCAATGAGTTTGCTACATCCGTAGGGAAAAGTCTGCCCATGTTTGTGTCCAGTGTGAATAATTTTTCTTGAGCCAATTTATGTTTTCCTTTTGAAGGGGGAAGTCTTGAGTCTGGGTGGTTGGTGAAAAGCTTTCAAGCCCTTTTGCTTTGAACATCAAACCGCTTGTCTTAAGATTTGCTCTCAGAGTGAGAAGTGAAGAGCACAGAGTGAGGGGAAAGGGAGGGAGAGGGAGGAAGAGATACTGACACAAGGAGTACCAGGCAAGGTGTCAGGTGAGTGATTTTAAAGTTCTCCTGAGGGGCGGCACTGCAGGCACAGATAAGGACAATCCCAAAGTGTCATGGCAGCTTTGAAATGAAATGAAATTATTATTTGACTCAGAAAGGACATTTTCCTGACATGCCGAATGAATAATTTAAATTACGCTTTAATGAGTCTTTCAATTAACAAGTTGTCCCTCAGGAACGTAGTTTGTGGTGTTATCACCTGGTCACGTTCCCTCTGTGGCTGCCCCTGTGCTATCATCTTGTTTTAGTTCTTGTCCGCAAATGAGTCGGAGGACGTGATTAACCTTATCCCCAAAGTATGGCTGAGTCATGGCTCACTGTGGGGAATGATCCCTTCCTGCTTACAGGGTTGATGTTATGAAGAAAGGACATGCTGGGGTTTTTACTTGAAAATACCAGAACTTAGTTGTTATAGTTGTAAAAGTCAGAGGCTTTTTTTGTTTCTCAGAGTCACCACTCAGTCAACCTTGAACACACAGGAGTCATTGACATACCATAGTGCAACCAAATGTTGTTGAAGTCCATTTCTGATGTCCATTAAGTTTCCATCCATCTATTTTCAGTAACCATTGATCCTCTAAGGGATGAGGGGGTGCTGGAGCTGCTCCTAGCCAACATAGAGCAGGAGTAGGGGTACATCCGTGGATCTGTAAAGAGACCTGGACACAGCATTGGAGGCAGGGCCCCATGCATTCCTATGAAAGTTGCTTAGTGAACCTTGAAGCCAAAAACTGTTCAACTGCTGCGTAAAAATGAACAGAATAATGTGTAGCACAGAATGTAAATATTATGGACGTAGCTACCTTGATGTCACACATTGGTTTTGTGGACTCCCCTTCTGAAGCCTCAAGTTCAGCATTTTGGCCGTGGTGATTGTGGTTTTTTGGAGCCATAAGTGACCATATTTGGGCAAGAGGCTGGTGCTGTGGAGAAGTGAGGGGTGGATCTTACTGAGAAGCTGAGAACACTATTGGCAGACAGCTTGTCACTCCAAGCAGCTCACACTTAATAATGCTAACTTTAAGCCTTAATAAAATATAAACAGTTATAAAAAAATCCCCAAACAATTGTCATGAGTGTTAAAATTAGCTATAGAGACCAAAATTGTTTTGTTTTGTTTTTTCTACTACAAAGTTGGGCTTTTTAACATGGTGATTTGTGGAGATTGACTTGCTTCTGGAGCCAGCCTCAAGTGGCCATTAGAGGAACTGCGGTTTTTAGCACTTCTGTCTCATTTTTCAGCCCCGGAGTTTGTCGCTTGGTGGTACACATAGTAGATGCACTGGCCACTTAGGCTGGCCGGGCTACTTTTGATTTAGCACTCTGCTATCTTGAGTGGAGACAAAATGATTCAATCCTGCAGCTCGTCTAGACTTTCCAAATGTTACCTGACTGAATGGATCAAATTCTGATAGTATAACCCTGCTTTTTGCGGGGGTTGTGATGCTAAAAAAAATGTTTCCACTGATATTCAGACGTCTCTTGCATGATGTGGGTCTATTGGAAAAAGTCTCTTTGGGTCACATAACATCATGTGACGGATGTAATGATAATGTGTGGCCACTCCAAGACTTGGCAACAAAGCTGAGGCACTTCCTGGAGGCCTGGATGAACCCTGAACTGGTTGCCAGAGGCCAGGCAATTTCAGGCTCACATATACATATACAACCAATCACACTAACACTCATACTGACAAGCTATTTAGAGTTATCAGTAACCTAACCTGCATGTCTTTGAAATGTGGGAGGAAGCCAGAGAATTTGAGGGAAACCCACGCTTACGTGGGGAGAATATTCAAACTTGATCAAAGGTTCGAACACTGTTGCCTTGTTAACCACTGCTCCACTGTGCCAGCTGTTCCATCAAGTCATCTGTAAAGCCTCACTTGCAACTTGTGACCTTGCTTCATTCAAAGTTAAACTTTTCCTCTTGTATTATGAGTAATC